>BMAO01003435.1:0-21860 GCA_019973975.1 Trichonephila clavata
AGATCCAGCAGCTGAAATGAAATTTCCATCTTGGCTAACTGTTGAGAAAGTTTATGATTTCTCCATATAATAAAACTGGTGTTGTAGCATATCTTGGTCCTACTCATTTTGCACCTGGTCCATGGGCTGGAGTGGAGCTTGATACACCAACTGGTTAGTTAGGATTTGTACTTTGAAATTAACACTTTATTAGCTTATTAGAAATAACTACTTATCCGGTATAGCAGTTAGTGATGCTGACTGTGGTGCTGTAGGGCCTGGGTTCAAATCCCAGAGAAGGCATGTATGTTTATAAATACATGGTGCCTTCGCAGCATGGGAGTTCTCTAAATAGCTGTTGAGCCACAAGTCCTCTTATGTGGTTGGTAGGAGGCCCCTGACCACCTCGCTCAAAATTGAGGTGGAACTGAGCAAAAATCATACTGTCACCTGCATGGCGCTCAAAGCTAAGGCTAACAACAGGCGTAAAAATCCAGCCCTTAGCCGCGATGAATTTCATGGACCTTGATCTGATGTTTGTGTCAATCAGGTAGCATAAGCAACAACACAACAATAAATAATGATGCCTTTAAGAATCTAAGACTTTTTCATAGTATTCAATATTTCTAATTAATTAGTTTCTTGGGATATTTTATAATGCATTTTATTTTTAAAAAATTCTAATTTAATTTGCTTTTTTTAAATGTTGAATTCATTTAAATGCCATATGTAAGTTTCCTAAATTTATAAAAACATATCTTTTTAAAAAAGGTTACTTATGTTGAAAATTTTTAGATTAATCATTTTAATGTATTTGCTGTCCATTTATTAAATTAAAAAATTATGAAATTCTGTATGATTGACTCTATATTTAGTGCTGAATAAATTACTTCTTTAGAAATGCTTTTAATTTGTCAAAAAAATTCAGGTAAAAATGATGGAACAGTGAATGGAACCCGGTATTTTGAATGCAAACCTCGGTTTGGAATTTTTGTGAGACCAGATAAACTTGTTGTTGATAGGAGAGGGAGAGACATGCGAGCAGCTCGTAATTCTTCAGCTTCATCCAATGGAACTATGAAAAGAAGCAGAGAAGGTAATGCATTAATTCATATTAATAACATTTTACTTTTAAAAAAATTATCTTAGTTGTTTTTTCCTAAGCTTGTTCATTAGTATGGTTTGTGATTGATTTGGTATAACTCAGAAGGGAAGAGAAAGTGTAAACATTTTATTTATCCATTTTTTATTGTATTCCTCATATAAGGATAGGAGTGATATTTTTTACTGAAAAAAATTCTTTTTGATGTTTTATAGAGTTTGTTGTGTAATATATAACTTCAAATAATCTATATAAATGTGTTGATTTGTCAAAAAACTTTAAGATTAAAATCTTGTTGTAATATTGAGCATAATAATCCTATATTGGAAAAGCAGCAACCATGTGGCTAGTTGATGAGTTACAAATTCAGAATGTATTATTATTGAAAACATGCTGTCAAATAACAGGAGTTTCTGTAAATCTTATATCGATTTCAAAACTCACAGAGGTTTTTTGACAAGTTATGTGTGTAAGCTGGCTATCATTCTCTTTACTGCTACTTTCAGAATTATAAAGCCCAGTCCAATAGCCTGTGATGCAATAACAACACATAAATGTTTATAAATTATGTCTGTCGTGAAATGCACGTATTTTGAAGTTTCATAATATATTTTAAAACACATTGTGCAAAAGAATTATATACGTTTTAACTGATACAAAGCTCTTCAATTTTATATTCTTGTTAATATAATTTAAATTTTATAAACAATATGTCATCTTAATCAACTATGATGAATACATACTTATGTAAATTAGCATGAATATAATAAAATATTTGCAAATTGTAACAGCTGTAAAATATTGAGTTATAAATGAATACTAATAAATGTATGTATGGCATTTCATTAAAATCTAATTTTTTCTTCAATGAAGTAAAAGAATTCTTACATTATCTTGTGATAACTTTAGATAATTTATTAATACTTGAAAGTCCACAAAATTTTAAGATATACTTTTGTTTGCTATTATTATTGTGAAATCAAAATGCAATACCATCCGTTTGCATAAACCTATTTTTTTATAAAACCCAAATTAACGCTGTAGTGAAATAAATATTTATATATTTTCATTTAAATTTCTAAAAAAGTTCAACATCTGGTATAGTGGTTTCGGAGTGTCCAAAAGTGCTTTATAAATAAATATAAAGCATTTTTGGAGCTATTGAAATCAAAAGTGCTTATCTATAAAATTTATTTGCTTCTTAGTTAAAACATTTAAATATTTGTATTACAAGTTTCATTCAGTCTTGTAATCATCAACTAAAGATTCCAAGTGTGTATAAATAGTCATAAAAGTTTTCCTTTTCTTTCTTTATTAAACCTGTCGGATTAGTCTCCTGGAAGCGGTCAACAAAATCAACGAGTTCAATGTGTAGGAAATATTTTTACTTATTGACTTTTATATTTATTTGAAATATTCATTTTAAAATTATATTTAATGTTTTTGTCAGTAAAAGGTAAATAATTTTGGTAAGCATTTTATTAACTTAGAACATATATAAGTAAGAGTATATTAACACAAATCTGTTACTAAAATGAAATAATATATCGCATTTTTTGTGATAAATTTAATATTAAAATCTAATGTGATTGCTTAAATATTTGAAATGTGGGATATATATATATTGTCTGTGTTTTTTTACTTGGTATGGTATTTTTTTAAGGTTTTTTTTAGCTCTCACCCATTTTTAAAGAACTGCTTTTGACCCTTAATTTGATTCGCCTGTTTTTAAAATTCCTTGGGAAAAAATCCTCTGAATTTTTTGCACATCACTTGCAATTTATTTGCTTTTTTCAATTCTTGTTTTATTTTCTATAATTTTAGAAGTTTTAATATCATTCACTGGAACATATTAAGTACTGCTTTTATGGCTTTGAATTTTTTGTTATCTTTTTCATTAATCTTCCTCTGGAATGCTTTATCAAATGGTACTTTAATTATTTTTTCATGCAGTGTATGATCTTATTATTTGCCATTATTCAACCGTACTGCAGCATTACTAAGTCTAGAGTGGTATTCCATAAATTTCTACTAATTTCAAGAAAGTTAGAATAAACAAAATTTTTATTTTTATATACAACAATTTTTCATAAAAGTAGTAGTATGAAAATTTGTTATGGAGTCAAATATATGCTACCAGATTAAGGTTAAAGTCAAAAGTTCATAGTGGCCTTTTTAATTCCCCTTCTTTTAAATGATGGAATAATTTAGTCATTTAAGCACTTTTTTTTATCTCTTCATTATACTGAAAGGATTTCAAATAATCCTAAAAATCTTGTCACCAGGACTTGCATCAGCTTAAAATGTTTGAACCATTAGCACAGGGGTGGCCAACCGTTTTGGGAAGAGTGCCACTATTTGATAAAAAAAAAATAATTATGCGTGCCACTTCCAACTTTTCCAACAAATAAATATGGAAAATTGAAAAAATACCACTAATAAGTTCATTATGGGATTTTTATGCTAATAGTTGTTTGGCATGCAATTTAGAATCATTTGTAAGATTTATGAAATATTTTTATAGAAAAAAAATTGATTTTTAAAAGTCCACTTTGTATAGCAAGCATGTACAAAATATATACTTTATATAAAACTCATAAAAATAACATGATTGTATATAAAACATATCACTGTAGTTTTGTATGTCTTCAACCATCAAATAATTTCTGTTTAAATTTTATTTATTTTCTATGATTTTAGTAAAAGCCTCAAATTAATAAAAGTGCATGGGAAATGCTTTAAATATATAAATTCATACTTCAATTTTTTTTCAAACCTCAATATAAGAATCATATTAAAAACAGAAATTTCATGCAGAATTCTTCCAAATTATTCTTAAATTTGATCAAAATTAAAATATTAACTTTTTTAATTTAAAATTGAGAGAAAAGGCCAATTTTAAAATTTGTTTTATTTATATCTGTTTTTCCATGTCTTACTTTTAAATCAGTATAAACACACACAGCTTTTGTTTTAATTTTCATATTTTATCTTGCTGTCAATAATTGCATTACCTGAATGATGGCATGAAAACTTTTATAGTTGTGTTTACATTAAATTGACTTAAATGAATGTGAGCTTTAGTAATACACTCTATTTCTTATTATAGATATTTCAGTTCACAAGAGCCACACTCGATCGGACAATCACTCTACTAGTGGACAGTGGAACTCAGCCAAGGCACGCAGTCGCAGTCGAGACACTACATTGCGAGTCAGCAGCACAAGAGGGAAGAAATGATTGTGACTTAAATAGTGACTTTTATTGTGTGACTCAACTCAAAGTGTATGTCTCAAAACCAAATGATTGCACTTGAAGATGTCAATCCTCTTACTATGCATGTGGAGTCATAGTATGCAATTCAGAGGAAATTCTCAGATAAACTGTTCTGGGATGGACTTTCAATGTCAGCTTTTCTCCGAAAGAAAAAATAGAGTTATTGCTTTCTGTAACTCCAGTTCTCAAGTAGTACATAGTTATTACTTCTACAACTATTACTGATGTGGAAGTTTCAAAATAATATTTAAAAGTATACATCAGAAGTTAAAGCCAATTCCCCTTTATGTCCCTGGTTTCTTTTCCAGCTCTTTTGTTAATATAATACCGTCCTTGGGCATCCTGTGTTTATTTAAAATGTATATATGATTGGAAAACATGTTTTTTATCAAATAATTTTTAATTTTCACTGATTGTAATATAGAGAGGTTTATTATTTTTCTTTTTAAATTTATTTTGAAAAATATTTTTATCTAACACTTTTTAGTGTTGTATGAATCAAATTTATGCATTCGTTATTTTTTTAATCTAATGACAGGCAGGCCAGTATTATTAGTATAAACAAATTGAATTGTTTCATAATTAATGAGTGTAAGCTATTATACTGGGAAATTGTTTCGCTAACAATGTAGAATCTATATGGCAGCTATCATAAATTCTCTTAATACAAATTATTTTAAAATACATGTGGAACAATTTTAATGATAAATTTATTCATGGCAAGAGTGTTGAATTTATTTATGAATTAAAATAATGAATGTTTACCTTATTATATAAGTTTAAAAATAAAGTTGTGTACTAAGTATGGAAAGTTTTCTCATAAAAAGAGTATTAAAATTGATATCAAATTTTATATTCCAAACCATATGCAAATTCAATGGAATAAAATGAGTAACAACAGTCCTCTTCAATAAAATTTAAGAATACATTTTATATAAAAGAAACATAATTTGTATTATGAAAACTTCCATAAACAAACTTGTTGACATCTTTGTTTTGTATACAATCATTGAAAATTTCCTTTCAAATCTTTAAAATCTCAATTTCTAAAAAACAGGTAGTTTTAAGTAATTCATTATAGTTTTAGAAAATGTATATTATACTGCTTTTGAAAACCCTTTTTAAATTGAGTGTGTGGAAATTTACAGGGATGCACAAACTTGCCTCAAAATTTTTTGTCAGTATTACATTAATTTCATTGTAAAACTACACATAAGAATAAATGATTGGGTTTATTTCTTAAATTCTTATTGATTTTTTATTTCTTAAATATTTAACATTACTTTTCTACAATTTCCCAAAGTGACAGTTTGTGCATTTCTGATTTAGAAAAGTATCATCTTTTTCTTATAAATATGCTATCTTCCCATCACATAAAAATGCATTTGATGACATAAAATTTATCTTTTCTCTGTAAGAGTGTAAATAAATACATGCTATCATCCAGTACATTAGTTACTGTATACTATTTGCACTGCTGTTACTGTATACTGCTTTTCTGGCCTTTGTTAATGTAAGAATCTTGATTACTTAATTCACAATTTGTTTTTTATAAAATGTATTTATTTCAATTAATTACTACTAAAAAATGTTTTTATAGAATTTTAATAGATTGCTTGCAAATAATTTGTGGGCAGATATTTGTACTTAAATAGGACAAATACATTTTTTTAAAAAATAAGAGTAATTTTGCCTATGTACATGGATGGAATATTTTGGAATAAATATCTTAAGATATTTCTCGTGAAATATATTAAATTGTTTTCAGAATATTTGACAACTTTTTTTTGTTAGCATATCATAAGAATTTTGTACTTATATGTAATATGCAGTATGTACATTTGTGTTATTTTTGTTACTAAATATTTTGTTTTCATTTGATTTTGTATAAATTCTATTTATTGCATGCATTTGTTTCTAAAAAATTTGCTTTATGGACTATGAATAGGTTTTATCTAAAATTGTAAAATTCTTGTTATTCTGATAAATATTTTTATTAAATTGTATAATTTATTATAAAAGTGTAATATATGTAGGGAAAAACAACATTAGTGAAAACTATTTATTCATTCCATGGTTTGTATTTTATATATATATACATTTGTTAATTTCAAAAAAATGAGATTTAAAACAATGGTTGTATTTTGCATTTTCTTATAGAAAATTGTCATGTGTTGATTCTTAATACATAGCTTACATCATATGAAAGTATTAAATTTTATTTCTAATTATACATTTCTGTGATATTTTTATTTGTATAATTATTTAGGTATATATAAATTTACTGTTTTATTATGGCAGATTATTTTCAGTTTGATGTCCAAGTTATATAAACTAATTATCTGATGTTATTATTTAAATACTGTAATTATGAGTTTATTGTTGCTGGATGCTTGACAACTGTAGTTTTCAGATGTTTTAGTTTTATATATCTCAGCAATTTAACTATACCATAGCATGTCAATGTTTTTAGGAACCAAAAAAAAAACAAATTTTAGATTTAAGTTGTTAAGCTGTCCATGTACCTGGCCATGTTATTTAATTAAATAATATCGGACCAGGAATTTGTATATTATGTTCTTCCAAAGAATAAAATTTTTAAGATGATGAATGTGTGTGTGTTTCCCCCTAAATTCTAAAATTTAATGAGTTAGCAATGCAGTTCCTTCAAAGACTTCCATGTAAAATAATTTAATTTGAGTACATCAAATTTAATTGGATTTTAAAGTCTTAGGTTTTTGGGAATTTAGATAATGTTGAAGCTTTGTATCCTTCTTGTTATCTGTTTCCAAATTGTGAGATCATTTCATTTCTAGCCTATTTTATAGTAGAAATGAAAAAGCAATCTCTTAATTTAACATGTAATCCACATTCTGGAATTAATTGTAAGTTTTTAAGATGTAAAGAAACCCAAAATTAAACATAATAAATAAGGAAAATTTAAGTTTTTATTTTTGAATGTTATACTCTTGACCTAAATATAAGTTTTCTGTTTAAAAAAAAAATTGAATTTTTTTTTATTTACTATCATACTGTTTCTGGCTGATTCCATAACTTATTTTAATTAATGTTGTTGAATATTTTATAATTTTTGGATTATTTTATCTAAGAATTGAAAAAAAAATTTCGATTTAGAAGATTATTAAGGTTGAGTGCATTACATTATTTATTTATGTTGAGCCATTACTTTATTGTCTGACATTTATATGCATTTCAGCTATTGCATCATACTGCTACCACTAGAGATATAAGATTAGTATTGAAAAGAAAGCTCAGTTCCTGATATTTTAACAATTAATGACAGAGTGATAACACAGTGATCATAATTCATTTATTAATGATTTGTAACAAATGTTCTTCCTAACTTTTAAATCTACTAACTGGTTTAAATTAAAAGAAGTTTTAAACCACAGCATCCCAGGAAATCCAGATTGAGAAATTTAATTCGAAATTTCAATAGCATGGTATCAAATACTATTTTCTCCTCTATGTTTGCTAGATCAAGAGCTTATTCAAGCTAAAAATTAGGTTTTTTTTAAACTTTGGCATAAAAAGAGAAGTGAATGCTGTCAGATAGAAATCAATGAACATCAAAACTGGACCTGGAAAAATTTGTTTCAAATTCAAATCCCGAATATAATTCTCTCTGTAATTTGCACAATTTAAAAAAAAACAATTTTTAAAACAAACTTGGCGTGGAAGTTAGGAGAGGGGTACCAGCTCAGGTGTCGTCTTTATCACTTGTTTATGGCTCAAAATTACGAGGTCCATCACCAATAGCTCTCGTTCAGCTTTATAATTCGACGTAAATATAACTCAAACTCCAAAGTTTCATAGATTTCTTCTGACTGAGTGAATGAATGAATATTAACGTCAGCTAATCGAGGACTTTTCGTGACGGACCTCGTAATTTTGAACCATGGTCAAGTGACTAGAATAACACCTGAACTGGTACCCCCTTTCCTAATTTCCACAATACACCAACTGGAAAACGTTTGAGCCCCAACCTAGCCCCCTTTGCACGGCGAGTCTTCAGCAGTTCTAGGCTCGAAATCATGATACGCCAGCCACGAGTTCGTTACCTTAATCATTAGACTGCCACGGCCACCTTCTGAGTACGAAGAGTTGGAAAGTGATTTGTCTTCCTTTTAAAAAAGCCTCGTAATTATTAATTTAGCTAGTGGAATTAGAAGTGGTGATCGAACAATAATACTTCAGCAGCATTCTGCTTTCTCCCAGAATTTGGCAATTCAACCAAAATGACATTGAGCCTCTCATTTCATATTTGCAAATTCTGATTAATTTGTTCAACTCTACAATAATGATAACAAATACTCCTTCAACAGTTAGTATCACTTTTCGATAGTATAGTATTTTTAAGCCAATTTTTCTTGCTGCAAGCCTGTTATAACAATCCGACGCTTATGTTCTTATGCAAGTCAACCTTTGGCCTTCCTTTCTCCAGACGATGAAGTGCCAAAGGGAAGTGACGGGCGTAGTTCCCAAGTCAATCTCTGGCTTCAAAGTCCACCGCACGAGGGGTAACAATGACCTAATAGTTATCCCGGCAACGCCAAACAGAAGTGGTTCTGAGTCACGTGTTGTTTCGAAAGACGTGACGCATTCCTTCTAAAAAGAGACACCAAAAGGGGAAATCCAGACGCGTCAACAGTAGGAGTCTAAATTGTGGGAAACCAAGCAAAACACGTCACAACGTAAGGACTTGAGCATCAAAGAAAAAAATTTAATTCTTCAGAAAGTGGATAAAGGCGTCCAGAAAAAGGGTACTGCCTTAAAATTTGTTATTCCTCCTAACAGCTTATCAACTATTATAAAAAGTCGAGATAGGTTACAAAATTATGATTCATCGGATTCTTGTTCAAGACGTTTAAGAGCATGTGTCTATGAAGATGTCGACGAGACAGTTTTGGAGTGGATACACTCAATACGAGGTAAAACATCTCTGGACCTTTCGTAATATTGTTCACTTTGTGAAGGTATTGGGACACGACCAATTTCTAGATAACAACGGATGGCTAGAAAAATTTATGAAAAGACAAGGAATTGTAACAAAAATATTATTTGGGGAGAGTAAAGATGTTGATGATATAGTATGGTATTAAAAATTAGACAATAGAGACACTGAGTGAACTTTTAAGAGACTGTAAACCAGAAAACATTTTCAATGCAGATGGGACTGCTTTATTTTTTCAATGTTTGCCTCAAAAAACATTGACATTTAAAAACCAAAAATACTTTGGAAGAAAACATAGTAAAGCAAAAATAAATGTTATGTTAGGAGCAAATATGACAGGATATCAGAAATTAAAACCATTTGTTATAGGATGAAGCAAAACTCCAAGATGTTTAAAAGGCGCAAAATCTTTCGAAGTTGATTATGACTAATGAAAAATCTTGGATGACGTCAGAAATTTGGCAAAATTGAATTCAAAAATTCAACAAACGTAAGGTTAAAGAACATCGCAAAAAATTGCTCTCCTTTTAGGTAATTCCTCCTTTCTTAACGCCTTTATCCACTTCCTGAAGAATTAAATTTTTTCTTTGATGCTTAAGCCCTTACGTTGTGACATATTCGAGCTACAAGAAGCGAAGTTACCAGTACGACTGATCATCACTACAAATGAACGGAGACTAGTTCAAGGACACGGGGACAAGAGACAACTCCACTGAGAGTGTGGGGGGGGGGTTGAAAGTGTTTCTAGGGAATTGGACAATGGGGGTTAAAATTTGTACTTCTTGTATGAAACGCCCAGAATTCAACTGCTCTTGGCGAGTTAGGAGCCTAATAAAACCAGTTCAAGATTTATGAACCCAATAAAGTGTGTTAAAAGAGAGAATAACTTGAAATGCCCAGAAATATTTTGAAAATAGCAAGAAAAAAATTTGAATCACAAGAGAATAAGTTCGTTATATAGAAAATGCGCTTCGCGCTATCGGGAAGTTATTTTAAGAAGAAAGTCGTAAAATGTTCTGATTCCAGAAAAAAGTTCGCTTTTTTGAAAAATTCACAATATGGATTGAAAGATGAACCTCTATAGAACGAATTTTCCATATAACGAACTTTTTTCGGAATTTAGCGACATCGTTAAATAGAGGCCAGACTATACAATCTTTTCACTGTGATCCTAAATTTTAATATACTTTAACGTCTGTAAGAAAAGCTAAATCACACATAATCTGTCTTCATTCTAGAATAGCAAGTACTTACTGGGCAGTCCAGTGTTTTCTTCCAGTTATTTTAAAATACACTCCCTTTAAGGCCGGATCTACGTATGGGCTAAATGGGCTGCAGCCCAGGGCCCCTGGGTTCTAGGGGGGGGGGCGTTCCCCATTGAAGATAAACAGAAAAGTGCTTACAATCAAAATAGTAATACAATAATAAACCAGTAAAAAATACACACAAATCAAAAATAAAATACCCGAAATACCATATCAAATTTATTTTCGAGAGCAAGAGCAATTTACTTTTGTTCTTCCGCCCTACCACCGAAAACGTGGAAATTAATAATTATTAATTTAGAAAATCATCTACATATTATGTAAATACCTTAAAAAAACAAACTAAAATAGTATGCTGGTATTTTCTTTTAGAAACTACACCATAATTGGATGTAAAATGTTTAAACCTCAAGAAAATTTCTTGTTTTTCTCATGATCAGAAACAGCCTGTGATGTCTAGAAACAATGGTTTTCATCTAATTGCTAGTGGCCAAGATCTCATGCCAGGCATGCCATGAGTTCGAGACTAGTGCCGCTGAAGACCCTCCGTGTAGAGGAGCGATGCATGTTAAATCTGTCGAGAGCTCAAACGTTCTCCAGTATGTGTGGTGTGATAGTTAGTAGAGGGGATGCCAGCTCACAGGTGTTGCCCTCGTCACTTGACCATGGTTCAAAATTACGAGGTCCATCGCCAAAATCTCTCGTGTAGCTGAACAGTGAGACGTTAATATTCACTCCCTTACTCACAATTCATCTAATTGCTGAGAAATTAATTTGCCTCCTCAAGAACCAATATTTACATAGATTTAACTGGATGAAAACCACTGTTGCTAAATTGTTTGAGAGAATTCCTTTTCAAATAGCGTTTTAGCAGAAATATTGATTTTACAAAAAATCCTGATGTGATGGGAAAAAATGTAGGTCATTTTCGAAATCAGCACACTAAATAATATAAAAACCACTGAAAGCCTCTTTTGTACTTCTCCAAAACTTTAATTTTTTAGCTCTGTGTAATTAATTGAGTGTCTATTAAGAACACTATATTAATTACAGTCTATTAAAAATTATGATTAATACAGTCTATTAATTACACTCTTTTGTACACGGCGCCGCTCTATGATAGAGTCTATCATAGAGCGGCGCCGATGAACATAGAGCATTTATACAAACGTAGTGGCATTATTTCTGTAGCCATTTATTTTTGTGTAATAATAATTCTAAGTTACAATATTATACTGATTTGGTGCTGTGTCCTATGCATAATACCTGAAATTAAAAGATACTTAGTTACCTGTTTATTGGTTTCAAGTAAAAAGTAAGTACAAATACACATTTCTAAATTATTTAAGTATGAAAACACGGAGTAGGAAGATTAGGATTATTCATGTAGGTTCGTGACCTAAATCGCTAAGTAATAATTCTATTGATTATATCCCTTCACATGAAATGTTATTTTCAAAATAAAGAAAAATCAATATATATTCTGTTTCGCAAAGAGAATACAAAGAACAAAAGAGATCATTTTCTAATAATCATTTCACTAAAAAACTTAAACATGGCCAAGTGCTGGAAAAATCTTTTGACTTTGTTATTCAACTAGTATTGGTAGTGCTTTTTGTTTGACTTGCAAACTTTTTTCTGAAACAAATTCTTAATACACAACCGGCTTTTCTGATTGGAAACACGTAACAAGTTGCTTAGAAAATCATAAAAATTCTATTGAACATATAAATTCAATGTTAGCTTGGTTGACACGGAAAGAAAAGTCTTTTTTAGATAAACAATTACAGGAGCAACTAAGAAACGATACAGAATATTACCACAATGTCCTCAAACGTGTTATTGCGGTAGTAAAGTATTTGGCTACAAGATGTTTAGCATTTAGAGCAAGCGTACTCAACTTTTTTTTACGCCGGACCGCAAACATTTGACATGTATTTTACGCGGGCCGCAACATGAGGATAAAAAGAGAGACGGAAGCTATAAGATCAAGGACAGTTAAAATGTGAAAAATAGGTCAAAAAAAATGTCATAATTTTGGATCTTATTTTAAAACTATATACCAAACTTTATCAAACAAAACTCACAAAATATAGGTTTCATTCGTTTTTTACCGAATTACGGGGTGATTTTTCAATTTCCGTTAATCAATGATCCCAAACCCCTTGTCTGCATTCTACTGTCATAAAAACAAAGCTGCCAAGTACTTGGATAATTTGATTTTTTCTTTTGACAAAGCCTTACATATTTTTATTTCAGACATTAATTTATCAAACGCAGGATGGTAGCAAAGAGTTTTTATTGAACTACAAACTGAAATCAGTATTATCTGTATAAACTGCCTGTTCTTATTGCGCATTTTTGTTTGAAATGTATTAAAATATTTTGTGATTTTATAAAAAAAAATATCTGAACAAATAACTGAATTCATCAAAGAGTACATCGAAATCATTTAAGAAACACTCTAACAATTTCTGTAATAATTCTTAAGTTTATCATTAACAATTTCATATATTTGTCAATATATATAATGTATTAAATTTTATGGGATGCTTTTTTTACCTCTGCGTTTTTGTGACATTACCACCTGCAAAATATTTATTGCTGTTTCAAAGTTTTCTCTTAAGAAAATCAATTTATCTCGTCTTTAAATGGATCCTCAAGAATAAGAGCCATTGAAAGATTTGTGTTTATTAGTAAAGTTATGAGAAAATTATATTTTTTACATATAACATTTCCATGATAAATCAAACAAGTTGTTGATCCATGTTTGTTTTTTTCCCTCGAAATAGTCTAGATCCCAATCGTCTTGAAACAGTAAATGTTTTTTAGACATGAGGGTTAGTTAAAAATTAGTTACACCTATAAAATGGTCACTACTGCATGTTATTTGTTATCCCTAACCATTGCAATTACAAAAAGAAAAAAAATATTTAACAATTTGTACCAGCACGACATCGATATCAAAAATGATAGATTTAATTGCTTGATTGATAGAATTCTCGCTAAATTTTTAATACATTATTCCTAAATAATTGAATTTGTTATTTCAACGGTCCTAGACCGGGCCACTCAGAATGGTCTAGTGGGCTACATGCGGCCCATGGGTATCGCTGATTTAGAGGCACGAGGAAGTTTTTGGTTCTCCTCATAATGGTAATTTTATGGGTACCCTGAACCTGCTAGCAGAGTTCGACACATTCATTTGTGAATATATTAAACTGCGAGAATTACGACCAAAATCGTTAATATCGTAGGTTATCAAAAACAATATATGAACAAATAGTTGAGATCATGGGCAAGCAAATCTAAACAATTATATAACTCAAATAAATAACAATGACGCAAAGTACTATACAATAGTAATTGATTCAACAGCAGATTTGTCCCACAATTACTAACTTGCTATTATACTACGATAACGTTTTCGGGGAAAAGTGTATGAGAAAGACGTGTTTCATTAATTTAGATTATTAGTCACACAAGTTTATTGTTAGTTATCTACAAGAATTTCTAGAAACAAATGGACTGCTATTGGATAATTGTAGGGGACAGTCATATGACAACACTGCCAATATGTTAGGTCTATTTAATCGTGTGCAAGCTCTTCTAAAAGAAAAAATAAATAAATTCGCTAATTATGTGCCTTGTGCTGCACATTCTCTTAATTTAGTTGTGCAGAATCAGTTCAAGTTGCAACTGAAATCGTGAACTTCTTTGGTTTAGTGCAACAAATATATGTTTGCTTTTCTACTTCGACCTATAGGTAGAAACTTCTAAATCGTGATATTAAATTGAAATTTAGCATAAAAAGGTTAAGTCAGACGAGATGGTCTTGTCACTACGATCCCTTTGAAGCCTCAAGAGATAAATATTGTACTATCATGAATATTCTTAAAACAATGAAAATGAGAAAATTGATTTTCAAAAAGAGGCAGCAAATTTATTTAATAAATTAACAAAACTCGAAACTGCCATTTTAATTATATTTTGGGAAGAAATTTTAGAAAGATTTAATTCAGTTAACAAAAAATAACAGATTCTTGGGGTTTGGACATCTGTAAAGGGAATAAGTTCATTATGTCATTAAAAAAGGTTTATAAGCAATGTACGACATCTGAACCAGATCAAAAATCAAAGGAGTATCAAGACGCAGCCAAAAAATTAAGTCCTAGTGTAAAAACAGAATTTAGCGATGTGAACTAGAGACGGGTTATTTCAAAATTTGCAGATAAATTCACAGAAAAAGATGTGCAAGTGACAGAAAAATTTAAAAGAGACTCGACTATTGTAACGTTAGATAAGTTAATCCTTGACTTAAATAGAAGATATCGAGTATAATGCAGAATACAGTAAGAAATTAAAATTTTTGATGGATTTGCAAGATCAAAGTAAGGAGAACGTCGCCCTGGAGAGTGTTCGCGCTATTACTGGTTACTATTCAGGTGATGTAGACCAACATTTAGTAAATGAAGGTGTTCAATTAAAAACTTATCTAAAACTGAGCTAGAGTCCTATACTTGTAGTGATATACTCAATTTAATTTTTAAAAAGAAACTAATTCAGGTTTTTCCAAATTTGTATACCATTTTAAAGATCTTTCTAACGCTCCGTATTACTAGCTGTGAAGCGTGCGTTCTCTAAAATGCCCTACATAGAAAACAAATATAGGACAACAATGACAAATACTAGGCTAAATTATAAATCACTTCTTTCTTTAATATTGATCTCACCAAAGATTTAAAATGTGATGAGCAAATTAAAGAATATTCAGCATAAAAGTGTAGAAAAGTTTATTTTTTTTTTGTAAATTATGTTATTGCTTATAACGTACTTAAATTGTTTGGGAGGGGAAAAAACTTTAAGTTTCGTATATTTTAAATTTTTCGCACGATAATATTTTAGGAAAAAGGCAAAATTTTTAATTATTTAAGGGGCCCCCAGATATCGTTAGTTCAGGGCCCCCAAAGGTCACGGTCCGGCCCTGACTCCCTCACACACACACACAAATTCCAAAACTGGCGAGTGAAAAAAGCTTCAAAAAGCCAACTCGCACAACAATGCAGATGCATTCTCCACACGATAAATTTCTACTAAATCTAAAATGAGTTCATTTAAAGTAAATTTTCAGATTTATTATTATTATTTTATTTTTGTCCAAATAATCGCATTTCAGTAAAATTGTAAAAAAAAAAAAAAAAAAAATTATCTTACACTATTAAAATTCGAAGGTAAACAAACGTATCTATCTATCTATGTATGTCCGTCTATCTTCTCACGAACATCACCACGCAGAAAGTCGCGGAAGGTACTAAAAGATCGGGAATTTTCTGGGGAAGCCGTATTGCCTATTTATATTCCGATATTGTAATTAGTTAAAAAGATATTAATTAAAAACCTTAAAACGCCTAATTGTTTTACTCCTGCCGGTTGTTTACTTGGCGGAACTTCCCTTCCGTTTCGGCCGAGCGGTAATCTTACGTTTTCCACCATATTAAAATTGTCATCTAATTTTCAATGTCGAAATGAGACAAAAAATAATTACAGAATCGAAAAGATCATTTATTTCGCCACGACACGGTATAATCTTTTTTGTAAAATAACGATATTTTCTATTTTTTTCGAATTTTTTAAAATAGTGTTAAAACGGATGCGTTTTTATGAAAATTATTTCTAAATCGTTGCGTATGAATTTCTTTTTGTGTTATTAAATCGATATTCTACACTAATTAACTTCAAGCCTTTCTCTTTTAGATCCATTCATTTAAAAAATAAAATTCCCAAAACTTTTTTTTTAAAGAATTTTTAAAAAGTAGTCCCAATTTTTACTTCACATTGAATAACTTCGTCATTTATGAAGGTAATCTCACAAAACCTTTTTTCTGTATGTAAAGTAATATTATCCGTAACATATACGAAGATTGAAAAAATTGCTTCAAAATTACGGATTTTAAAAAACATTTTGTGATTTTCGTAAACTTATGTTTTTCTGAGAAATAAATTAAAAAGTAGTAATTTGTACATTTTTTATTTCAAAGTACGTTATTTTTGCAAATAGTTGGTGATGTTTGAGAGCATTAACGTAAAAATTACGCCCTTAAAATGAAGGTAATGATTTTACAAGCTTTTATTTAACTTACAATGTATGTATGTATGTATGTATGTATGTATGTATGTATGTAATTTGTTCGGGTGGAATCTTGCAACTCAATTTTGAAGCTGATATCTTAATCCCATTGAGCTGAAATTTTGTATACACGTTTAGTTTGGATGACAATGCATGTTTTGACCATTTATATTCCAATATTGCAATTAATTAAAAAGATATTAATTAAAAACGTTAAACTAGTTTTGGGCGCCAACTTGGATATATCTGCATTGTTGTAATAATTTTATTGTTACAACAATGACAAAAGTTGGCGTCGAAAATCGGTTTTCAGCCAAACTGGAATTTCATAACGTTGCGCTATTGACTGTATTAATTAACTTTGCCTAAAAAATAATTACATTTCTACAACGTAAAAATAATCTAATTTCTACAACATATGCAATTTTTTTTACAAATTTCTATCTATTTTCTTGGATTTAAGTTCAAAACAAAAAAAGTAGAGCTATTTTTCAAGTAGATTGGTACATTGTATACCTTTCTCAACGCTGCTAAGTTAAACTGAGATGGAGTATTATAGAAATTCTAACTTTAACCCATTAACTGGTTTGCCCGTACACCTTACGGGCTACTGAAAGTTAGCCACGTTAGTACCGACAACCCAATTCCGATAGCCAATAAATTCGACGCTCTCGCAACAATGGATACAGACCCCTCGATAACTACCGAAGAACAAATACCCACCCCCAAAATCCCTCCAATCATGCTCAAATACGAAGCAAATTACTCCAACTTAACAGCCGACCTACTCTCAAAATACCCCGAATTAACTTTTAAACTTGCCGGAGATTTCTTAAAAATCTTTACTTCAAACCCAGAACATTACAGTCAAATTACAACCTACCTAACAGAAAAAGGACAGCAATACTATGATTTCCCCCCCCCAAGCCTCCCGCCCCAGAAAAATCGTCATAAAAGGACTCCCGATATCTACTGATACTGACGAAATAAAAGACGATCTCACAGACCAAGGTTACACTGTTATAAAGGTGGCCCAACTTACAAAATCAAAAACCAAACATAAGCTTCCCATGTTCATGGTGGAGCTTACCGCAAAACCCGACTCCCCCGACATTTTTAAATTAAAGACGTGCTGCCACCTAATGGTAAAAATTGACACTTTTAACAGACGGCCGGGGATTACTCAGTGTTACAATTGTAACCTGTTTAATCACTCGTCCAAATATTGCCACATGCGCACTAGATGCTTAAAATGCGGACAACAACACAGAACCAAAGACTGTGAAATAAAAGAAAAATTAGAAAAGCCAACATGCATCAACTGCAAAGAAGTGGGCCACCTGGCCAGCTCATTTAACTGCCCCAAATACCCCCAAATCAAAAAGAAAACCGAAAAAGCCCAAAACCCAAATGAAAATAAAAATACATTCCCAGCAAACAAGGACGCGGTAAAGGATTTGTCCTATGCCACCGCCCTCCAAGGAAAAAATTCAACACACAACCAAACCCCGCAACCCAATACACAGACAACTCAAAATCAAAATTACACGCACCCCACTGACACCGAAAACTCAAATGAAAGGCCCTTTGGAATAATGGATGCAGTCTTTGAAATAAAGAAACTCTTCGCTGATTACCCATTCCTTCTGGAATTGGGGAAGCAGTTGAGAGCGGTAAAGGGAAAAGATAGAGTAAATGTGTTCTATGAACATGTTATGAGAAATTACGAGTAGTTCATACTACTCCTTTTTCAAAAAGCAAAGATAAACCCTTAAACCACGCCCTCGGGCGCACTCGAGCTTCCAATGGGAGCCGAGTTGCCCGACAAATAGGATAGCTTGCTCTCCTACCTCTGAAGATTTTACCTTAAGGGCCACGCAGAGCCACCTGATTTTTTCCCCAAACTTACAGAGCACCCACTGACATCCAGGTACCCCCCCCCCCATTTAAAAGTCTCATTATTTATAAAAATACCATTTCAAAAAGGGCAAATTATAAAACGAAAGCTAACACCCAAATTGAAAAGAAAGGGAGATTACGATCTCGGCAGAGATCAAGCGCTCCAATTTTGTAGTATCAACACCTGAAAGTTAGCCACAACCGGTTTGCCCGTGCGCTGTACAGGCACCGAAATTTTTTCTTTCTATATTTCATTTGCACAGACATTTTTATTCCTATAATAAGGTTATTAGTATAGTGTGTCTTTAGGAGATGCAGAGAGAGAGTTTGTCCATGGTACTGAACTACTCTTCATTCAGAATTTTGGTAGTGGTGAAGGTGAGAATTTTTCACTGAAGGCAAGAATATATATTCTTGAAATTTTGGATAAAGAACAGGGATTTACAAGGCAATGTACAATGTGTTGCCTAAGAAAAAGGAAAATGGATAGATAATCCAAAGTCGATATTATCTCTATCTCCATTGGAATATAAGACTTAGTGTTACGCTATTCTTCATATTGTGTGTGCATATAAATATGTACACACACACATGAAATCCTATCAATCGTATGAAAAAGAGGTATGAACATGAAATTTTTTGGTAAGTGGAAGAAAATATATTTTAAGATATATGTGAAATATTCTTCATAGTACGCAGAATGTACTTATTAAAAGCAAACATTTAAGGGTTTTTGTGTTCAAAAATTATAAAACAAAAAAGGTGAGTAAAATTTTAAACCGGAGATTAAAATAAAAATCTTCCATTTTCGCGCGTTCTGTTAATTATTATGCTTAGTTACATGCAGTTAAAAAATGGGCTTTTTTTGGGAAAATTTTGGTGAAAAAAATTGACCGCTTAAGAGGTTAATCTATGAAGCTCAGACAAAAAATAATTATAGAATCGGAAAGATCATTTATTTCATCCCGATACGGTATAATGTTTTTTGCAGAATAAAAATATTTGTATTTCTTACGATTTTTTTTTTAAATAAGACAAAATCAATGCGTTTTTATGAAAATGTCTAAATTGACGTGCATGAATTTTTTTTGTTTAAATGAATCGATATTCCGTACTAAAACAGCTTATGATTTGCTCTTTTAGAATCAGTCATTTAAAAAATAAAATGTCGAAATTTTTTTTTTACGATTTTTCAAAACATACTCAACATTTTAATATTTAATAACTTTGTCATTTACGAAAAAAATCTCATAAAACTTTTTTCGTGTGTAGGATAATATTACTCAAGATCTGTACGAAGATTGAAAGAATTGCGTAAAATTTACGGATTTAAGAAAAAATTGTGTGTTTCGTCTAGTACCCTTTTTGCGAGAATTCATTTAGCACGACTGCTCGAAAATAACCGGCTAACACCTAGCAACAACGATGTGTTGAATGAGATGAACAGACTAAGAAACCTGTCCAGTGATAACTAAAAAGTAAAAAATAAATTAAAAGTAAAAAAACATTTTTAAAAACAAGCTTTTATTTAAATGCGCTAAAAAGAATAAAATAAATTTTTCTTTAAAATTTTTTTACTATCAACTTATAACGTCATTACACAATTTATATGATATAAAAGCTTGTCGCGAGATTAAAGCACTCTTATTTACTTAGTTTGAAAATTTTAAGAAATTGTATTCAATCAGATCAAGTTATTTAATTTACTTGTTTATCTGCAGAGGTAAATCTCGCGACAAGCTTTTATATCATATAAATTGTGTAATGTCGTTATAAGTTGATAGTAAAAAAATTTTAAAGAAAAATTTATTTTATTCTTTTTAGCGCATTTAAATAAAAGCTTGTTTTTAAAAATGTTTTTTTACTTTTAATTTATTTTAAAATAATTTAAAATACGCGATTTTACATTTAGCCAAACATTGATTAACTGTCTGGTGGCAGAGTGCTCAGAGCTCCCGCTACACTCAAGACTATAACTGCAGCACTGTCGTGCGCGGTCAATGCGAAGGGGGATGTCCGCCTCGCAGAAACCCGCCGGTCGCTCTTTTCATACTTGTCTTAAATTTGTTCTCCTACTGGACATTGCGTCGCCACACATTACTTTTCGTGTTATTAAATCGATATTCTACACTAATTAACTTCAAGCCTTTCTCTTTTAGATCCATTCATTTAAAAAATAAAATTCCCAAAACTTTTTTTTTAAAGAATTTTTAAAAAGTAGTCTCAATTTTTCCTTCGCATTGAATAACTTCTTCAATGATTGAATTCACTTGCTGCATCCCCACTGATCTGAAATTTACTTCATTTTCAGTGCTGCCATTATGTAAGCAAATGGTATGTCACAATTAATTGCTAAATGAGCAATTTTAATCAATTTCATTAGAAAATAATTAATAAGTTAGTTTTTTATAATATACTTTTTTTCGCAGATACGTGTTTAAATAATTTAATTAACACAGAGTGGAATGAAAAACTGTAAAATTAAAATTAAAAAAATTAAATGTTTTTATCAAATAGTATTATTTTCTTTTTGAAAGTTTTTTTCAGTGAATGTTGGCATATAACTAGGTTTTCCCCCAAAGGTGGATTTTTAACACTTATATATGTTTAATCAAACATCCAAACGTTTCAAGAGCTATCTGTAGAATTTTTTTTATTAGTATTTATTGATAATGGATTTAAATTAATATATTTTTTTAAAATTAAAATGCATTCAATGCATTTCTGAGATTCATTTAAAATATTTATCAGTATCGAAATTTTTGTTCTCTTTCATAAAACTTATAGTTTACTTTAAAATAATGCGTAATTGCATGAAACTTTTTTCCCCGTGTCAAATATTTCAAAAAATTCTCACAATTTTACTTCAAGAATTAAAATAGTAGTGAAATTTTGTAATTTGAAAAATTTATACTTTCTGTTCTTTTTTCAGCATACAACTATTTTTAAAAATGCTACAGTTTCGTTTCCGGGAAAAAACTAAAAAAATTAAATGTTTTTATCAGATAGTATTATTTTCTTTTTGAATGATTTTTTTCAGTGAATGTGTACTTATAACTAGGTTTTTCACATAGTGTTTTTCTTAGCAGTTACATATGTCTAATCAAACATCCAAACGTTTCAAGAGCTATCTGTAGAATTTTTTTCATTATTATTTATAGATAATGTGGATTTAAATTAATATATTTTTAAAAATCAAATGAATGTTTTATTATTTCCTTATTAAATTAATTATTT
>BMAO01003436.1:0-30309 GCA_019973975.1 Trichonephila clavata
CCTCCATTCTTGACGGACACTTCATACCGTGTCCATTTTGCAATCCCCTTTTCCAATGCTTTGAAACGCCGGTATAAATCAGGTTTTTCTTTGCCGGGTAGCCAAAAATAACCATCCATGTAGACTACATCTAATGAATGAGTAATGTTTAACCTTTAATATTTTATCTGTCTTGGTATTGTGAACAATGTACCCATCCGTTTCATGCCGAGTCATGGGGAGTTCTTCAACCCTTTGACAGTATTTTTGCGTTTCATATCCTTCTGGTAAGGAGAGGTGTTGTAAAAAATTAATCAACACAATTTCTCGATTCCACTGAACGGTAGGAAAACCTCTGACTTGATAGACATCGAGCAATACTACTATCCCATTGGAGAGTTTTTCGGCTGAAAAGACCATTCCATCTCCCAAGGTGATTCCTTTGTGAATTTTGTAAATACCCCCTTCCCACTTTTCCTTAATGTAATCTGGAAAACTATACACTAATCCAAAGGTACCATCCAATTTATGAGCGACGACTCCCTCCACACCCTGAAAATTGGCTGCACAGGTGACGGGTTTACGGGAAATATGTTTCATTCAACCGATACGGGGGAGAGGCAAAGGACCGAAAATATTCATACACTTTCCAATATTTTCCCAAATTTTCTAGTAATGACTCCGTATCCAAATTTTTAATAGGTTTGGAAAAGACTCCATATTCCCATTCAAAAACGAGTCGATACGTTCCATCGGGATGGGCAAACGTATACACTTGAGCCTGATTATCGAGGGTCCAAACATGTCTGGTTTCATTTCGAAAAGGACATTGAAAATTACCGGCAGCATCCAAAAATTTTTTGTCTGTCAAAGAGCTCCATGACACATGAGGGGTTTCTAGGGAATGAACCCATTTAAACCATAAACCATCATAAAATACAGCTTCGGTGGATATAATGTGCTTTGTTTCCAAGCGTTTGTTTTTGTATCGAAAATGAGGTTTAACATACCATACATGTTGCACTTTCACCGTACATTCTGGAAAAATGTCTTGCAAAAAGAATGGAGCGGAATCTTGAACAACGTACCGAAACTCGTACTCATGCATAATTCAAAAGGGAATGAAACTGCTCCGAAAGAGACACGATGACATCTAGCCTGTATTGAATGACGAAAAACAATGCAATCAAGTAGGCAATTACAAAACTGGCAACCCAATAAAAACTCTTGCGGAAAATATGATAGGCTATAGGGAAGATGACGGAAGGAAGAGCAGCCAAAATCAAGACAATTTTTGCAATCTGTTGCTCAGTAGCTCCAAATGATTCTTTGACTTGATCTTGATCATCTGCAGCTAAGATGTTTTCAATACGCGAAACTAAACCTAGCGCACTCGCCATGAGTCTTTATTACATTGTTGTGCCAAAGCCTTAAAAAAAAATTTTTTTTTTTTTAATATTATTGTGTTGTAAAGAAAAATTTGTAGAGGAAAAATACTACAGCCAACAAGACCAAGATTACAATTCCAATCAATGACCAGTTTAGTTGATGGGAAATATTTGGCAATTTTTTGTTCAAAGGTTTTGCATTCACTCCATGTACAACATTGTTTATACCCATAGTCAAGTACCCGTGTATAGCAGCACGAGTCCGACGTTTAGATCTTACATTGGTCACATAATCTCCATATTTTTTATCCTCCCGATATAATTTACCTATAATGTTCTTTGCTTGTACTTGTGGCAACCATTGGTCCGAAATGAATTCTTTCCCATTCACTTCTGGAACAATTACTAAATTGTCATTTGTAATGGGATACCCTAGAGGAAAGTATTCTTTTTCCTTCCCTGCTATGTCAATTGATATTTTCAAAGTGTATTCATTCCCATATTCGTCCAAAGGATATTTTGCTTCTTGCAGCGCTGTTTTGGCATACTTTTCATTCAATATGACCTCTTTAAAGCGTGTAGGATTTGTCATTTGAATAGGATACATTTCCTCCCCATTTTTTGTTTTGGCGTATCGATCCAAAAAAACATTACCCATATGTATCACATGGGATCCCTCATTATCCTTTAAATAACTTTCATTTCTTTCTGCATCCAAGGGAAAAATGACTTCTCCATCACTTGTGCGAGCATATTGAGGTGAACCAGAATGGTCGCAAGCAAATTCCCCATTCTCAGGGTAGTACTCATCCCCATTTTCTTTTTTAGCATATCGTTGATTGCCATGTTTATCCATTCCCCAATTAATGGATCCATCCTTTTTGATCACATAAACCTCGTCATTGGTGGTGTCATCCGTTTCATACTCGGGATGACCCTCTCGATTCAAAGGATATTTGACATACCCATCTTTTTTATAAATATACTTTGCATATTTTACTTCTTTCCCGGTGTTATCTGTAGGGTAAAAAGCATTTCCATCTTTATCCTTTGCATAGATCCAAACCCCTGTGCCTTGTTCCGGGAGGGGTAATTCATTTCCATGTTTATCCTGCGGATATTTTTCATTTCCTAAAGCATCTTTGGCATAAAGGAAAGGAATAGTTTGTACCTTGTTATTCACTACGGGATAAAATTCATTTTCATCTTTGTCTTTGGCATAATAACTTTTACCCTCCTTGATGGCAAAAACTTGTTTTTTGTCAATCAAATAAAATTCATTTCCCTCATAATCTGTGAGATACATTTCATTCCCCGACGGATCTTTGGGATAGGAGAGTGTTGACGTTGACATTTTCTTGTCTAACCTTCTAGAGCAGCGTCTCGTGTACATTTGCTTTCTCAAATCATTATTATTACCTTGTAGCAGGTTTTGAAGTAAGATGATTTTTAGTGTGTATTAGTGTATTATGTGTTTGCTTGAAAGAAAAATTGGTACAAGAAATATACGACAATCAACAAGACAAAAATTACAATTCCTATCAGAGACCAGTTTAGGTGATAGGAAATCTTTAGTATCTTTTTCTTTTTGCGAGGGATTCGAGGAGGGTGCAAAGGATTATTTCGGAGTATTGGAGGAGGTTTTAAAGGATTATTGAGAAGAGGAGGATTATTGGTAACAGGAGGATTATTTACATTGTAAGGAAAAGTCTTGTACTTTTGCCTAGCAGCACGGGAAAGACGTGTAGATTTCACATCAGTCACATAATCTCGAAAATTTTTACCGTCTCGATATAATTTACCTATAATGTTATTTGCTTGCACTTTGGGCCACAATAGGTCTGAAATGTATTCTTTTCCATCTACTTCTGGAACAATTACCCAATTGTCGTTTGTAATGGGATATCCTAAAGGAAAATAATATCCTTCAGGAAAAGAGTCTTTCACCTTCCCTGCTGGTGGTAATTCCAAAGTGTATTCATTTCCATATTCATCCAATGGGTATTTTACTTCTTCCAAGTGAGTTCTGGCATACTCTCCATTCAATATGACCTCTTTATAGCTTCTAGTACTCTGATTTGTTATTTCAACAGGATAAACTTCTTCTCCAGTTTTGGTTTTGGCATATCTTTCCAGTAACACATCATCCATGTACATTACATGGGACCCCCCTTTTGAATCATCCTTTATATAACATTCATTTCCTTCTACATCCAAGGGAAATATGACTTGTCCATCCTCTGTGCGAGCATATTGAGGTGAACCCGAATGGTCATAGGCCAATTCTCCATTCGGAGGATAATACTCGTCCCCATTTGCTTTTTTAGCATATCTTTGATTACCGTTTATGTCTTCTCCCCAATTAATGGATTCATCCTTCTTTATAAAATAATACTCATCTCTTGTGGTGTAATCAATTTCGTACTCGGGATTTCCATCTTCCGTCAAAGGGTATTGAATGCTTCCATCCTTTCTTTGAATGTAATCACCATAGAGTACTTCTTTTCCAAATTTATTTTTGGGGTAAAAAGCATTTCCCTCCTTATCTGTTGCGTATTGCCAACTCCGCAAGTCTAATCTTGGGAGGGCTTTTTCATTTCCTTCTTTATCGCGTGGATATTTTTGGTTTCCCTTTGCATCTTTGGCATAAATTCTGATTATGGAGGAAATGGCCAATTCCTCATCATTCACGACTGGATAAAATTCATTTTGGTCTTTATCTTTGGCATAATAAGGTAAACCATTCTTTAAGGCAAAAATTGAGGAAGGTTTTCTTTGAGTCAAATAATATTCATCTCCTTCCCTATTTTGTAAATAAAATTCATTGCCCTGTACATCCCTGGGATAGCCAAGTAATGACATTATCTTGTCTAATCTGACGGAGAAGCGAGACGTCTCGGGTATATTTCATTTTCCAAATGGTCTTTTGCATAATAGGGTTCTCCTTTATCATCTAAGGCAGCAACATGAGTCCATACTTTCCAAATGTAATATTCATCCCCATTGGAATCTTTTGGGTAACATTCATTTCCATTGGCATCACTAGCATAAAACGGTTCATTTTGATTAAAAGGGGGCACTTCTCTCCCCTCCTTATTCTTGACATAAATGGGCTTTCCATTTGTGTTTCGAGGGTAATGGTCAATATTATTTATTCGAAAATACATGTCCTCCCCTTTCGGATTCCGTGGGAAAATGGGCTGGTTCATGGTCAAATTAAATGGGTAAATAATCATTTCATTTGAATCTTTCAAGAAATTGAATGATCCATCTTTATTTCTGGGGACAAATTGGATTTTGTGCGTAACTTTATCTTTTTCAACAGGATAGGAAGCATACCGATTCGAAAACGGGTTGTAAATTTCATTTCCAACGTGGTCCACCGCATACTTTTCATAATTAAGCCGTTCCAAGGCATATGATTTATTAGGATAAAATTCTTCTTTTTCGTCATTTGAAGGTTCCTCATAATTGTCCACGATGACAGCATGTATCTTATCTTCAGATTTTTTGTCCTCATCTATATCCATAGGATCATCCCAAACGGCGTATGCGTCATCTGAATCAGGCATATTTTCCAAAGAAGGATCAACTGCAGTAGGTTTATTCTCCAAAGGAGGATCAACTGCAGTAGGGTTATTCTCCAAAAGGGGGTCAGCTGCAATAGGTTTATTCTCCAAAGGAGGATCAACTGCAGTAGGTTTATTCTCCAAAAGGGGGTCAGCTGCAATAGGTTTATTCTCCAAAGGAGGATCAACTGCAGTAGGTTTATTCTCCAAAAGGGGGTCAGCTGCAATAGGTTTATTCTCCAAAGGAGGATCAACTGCAGTAGGTTTATTCTCCAAAAGGGGGTCAGCTGCAATAGGTTTATTCTCCAAAGGAGGATCAACTGCAGTAGGTTTATTCTCCAAAAGGGGGTCAGCTGCAATAGGTTTATTCTCCAAAGGAGGATCAACTGCAGTAGGTTTATTCTCCAAAAGGGGGTCAACTGCAGTAGGTTTATTCTCCAAAAGGGGGTCAGCTGCAATAGGTTTATTCTCCAAAAGGGGGTCAGCTGCAGTAGGTTTATTCTCCAAAAGGGGGTCAGCTGCAATAGGTTTATTCTCCAAAAGGGGGTCAGCTGCAGTAGGTTTATTCTCCAAAAGGGGTCAGCTGCAGTAGGTTTATTCTCCAAAAGGGGGTCAGCTGCAGTAGGTTTATTCTCCAAAAGGGGGTCAGCTGCAGTAGGTTTATTCTCCAAAAGGGGATCAGCTGCTGCAGGTACATCCATCTCATCATGCACTAGGATGGGTATGAAATTATCTTCATTATTGTTATCCACCATAGGTAGTTCATGATCTTCGCGCATAGGCAAATCAACAGGGTCTTTAGGAAGATTTACTTCATTCTCCAAGTTAGTCACTAAGCGATCAAACTTTGCCGTTTTACGTGGAGTTCTTGGAGTTTTCAGTTTCCTTTTTAATTTATTGGGTAGAATATCCATTGCTTTATTTACATGGAAAAAAGAGCTCAACATGCTCATCATTCTGTTGTGGTTTAGCCTGTTATTTGTCTGCTGGAATCATCGCCTGTACCATGCCTATGTCAAATTGACCTGGAATACATTGTATCAACAAGTGAAGCCTGATGAATGGCGCAAGTACATGATTCAAGAAAAGATTAAAACTGGATGGATCGAATAATGATTGGAACGTTGACTGCCTGTGCACTTTACACGACAGGAGTAATTGGAATATGCATTATAATGACTCGTAGATGGTATTGCGTTCTGTTTTTCTTAATCAATATTCTTGTATTTGCTATCCTTGTGGCAGGTTATTTAAATAATTGGAAGGGATTGGAAACATTTGGAAAGAATTTTGATGACTGTTATTGGTTTTGCAAGTTAGCTCAGTGGTGGAAAGGATAGACAGGAAAATAAATAGAAGTATTTCAACTCAAAAAAAAAAAAAATTTTTTTTTTTTTTTTTTTAAGCTTTGTGAGTTTCAGGATAAATTTCCTCTTACACTTTAACTTTAGTCTGGTGATGTTAATTGATTTAATTTCTTTCTCCAAGGATCGTTACATTGGCATCGGACTCTTATCAGACAGTCCTTGTGATGGTGTGACCCGTCTCGTAAGATGACTTGGTTCAATTGCTTGACGATAAAATATTTTTCAGGCTCGTCAAATAAATGAAAACAACTACAGGTGTCTGGACCTTCAGTGCAATCATCCTCACTCCAGACACAATCAGAGAGGTGAAACCCATGTTCACTCCGCACCACTTTGACAGGGACGGGAAACTGGTTTAATAGCTCTTGAAATTTCACAATACCTGCCAAACGTATTAATCTGAGTCGATAAGATCTGAGTCGTGGATCAGTTCCTTGCAAAGCTGGAATAATACCTTTCTCCAATTCAGTGATTAAACTGTTCAACGAAGGAGCCATAATAACGGAGGATAGACTTGAATGAAATATTCAACTTGATTCCCTTATAAAGCGTATTCACTAAAAAAAAAAAAAAAAAAAAAAAAAACATTATTTATTATTTTTTTTTTTATGTTATCATTTCATCGTAAACATTTGAAAAATATTTTACAGTCTCCTCGACACTTGCATCTAGCAATTGTTTCTCCGACTTACACTTTTTAAGTTTGTCTTTAAAAATGTTTACAGCACATTCACCTAAAAGTATTACACGTAATTCAGCATCCACATATATCAACAACGTATTGTTACGAAAACCCAATGGAGAGTATTACTTGGCACAAAATAGGAAAGGTTACAAGTTGATTCCCTGGAATTTGTTGGCCGAGTATGCGATCGATAACGAACCATACTTGTTTACAAAAGATGTTGTGGGAAATAATGTATACGTCCGTCAGTCAGAGTTGCCACAAAGACTAAGTGCCATATGTCAGTGCGTCTGCAATATATTATTTGATTGTCCAGTAGCACTGAATGCTCTGGGATGTTGCTTATTACAAGCTTACTAAAAAAAAAACAAAAAAAAATTTTTTTTTTTTTTTTTATGTTGTCGATTTTAATTTCTTTTTCAAGAGTACCACAGACAAAAGTGGTTTAACATGTGCTTATGAGAATAGCTGTAAAATGCAAACGGGTATTTCTTTTACAGTCCATGCCATACAAGGAAACTCGGTTTCCTCGCCCATGTTCGAGCAGCACACACAATTTTCCAAAAACCACAGTTGCAGGTTTTAAAGCTTAAACTTTTCAGTTATCGGTGTTACTGTCAACCAGACCTTGTTATTTTTATCCCTGTACTCTACGCGTTGGTTCAGACTTTCCTCAGTCCTCTCATTTAAAACAGGTGGCAAGTCCATCAATGAAGTCAAAACCCTTTTCCCCTCGGAGCGGGAATAGCGTCGGGAATAGCGTGTACGGTTCATTTCCAGAAAAGCCACAGTCGAAAAGGATTCCTCGTTAATCCATCTCTCGGCTGGATCCCGCGAGGTCCAAATGCGTACACTCGCTTGGGCAAGATGAATTTTCATATAGTAAAATGGACGAATACATGGGTAAATCACCAAATCCAGCCATGAATCGGGTGTTATGATGCCTTCATCCAAGACATAATGGGACATGAATGCCTGACCTCCTTCGTTGCTAGCTTCTCCCTGATATAGAAATCCAGTTTCGGTCCGCACAAACTCGATCCGCACGATCCGATCGTTCCAATCACGACCCTGCAATTCGAATCGAGTCCCAACAGGTAGATTTAAAACGTACTTTTCCACAAAGGCTGGAAATATTTTTCTAGGTAGCTCAATCCGGTAAAGGGAATAGTTTAACCTCTTTAAAATAGGAATCATCTCTACAGAATCAGAGTCAGCTGAAACTGTAATAATTGGTAGCTATAAATCTGCAAACTTTATAATGTATTGTACCAAAAGACTTGCAACTTTACCTAGTGACATCTAGTCAACTGAAGCTGTAATGAAAAGTTAAAGGAACGATCAAACCTTTATACAGCAACTACAAAAAAAAAAAAAAATTTTTTTTTTTTTTTTTTACTTGTAGAGAACAGGATAGACTGTTCATTTACTTTTTCATTTACAAATAGGTTCACACACAAATGTTATTTCTCTTTACTTTTACATTTACAATATTTCATAAACGTGTCTCTTACTTTAAGAATTTCAACGTGTCTCTTACTTTAAGAATTTCAACGTGTCTCTTACTTTAAGAATTTCAACGTGTCTCTTACTTTAAGAATTTCAACGTGTCTCTTACTTTAAGAATTTCAACGTGTCTCTTACTTTAAGAATTTCAACGTGTCTCTTACTTTAAGAATTTCAACGTGTCTCTTTGTTAAACTCTTTTACAGAGAACCATTCTACATGCATCAGATTGCATGGACAGTCAAATTAAATTTGGTAGAGTCACACCGAATCTCTCTGCCCGACCATTTCCATCAGTTGCTCAATATTTTGCACACACATCCACCCATCACCATGGCCGAGATGCCCACTATAGCAAAATAATAGAAACGTTTTCTGGAGCGTTCCATGCATTCATCCAGGGTTTCCATGAAAGATTCGGCCACCTTCAGAGCAATAAATTTAACTTCAAACATTTTCACGGGAAACTTTTCGTACAAGAAGCGTAAATGCAGCATAAATAAAAGGAGGAGGTATGATTCCGTGACCAAGTGTATCTTTCCAGGGGGAGGTTTCAAAGCATCCAGCCATTGTTTCACTTCCGTTTCCATGTTGTTGGGAGGAGATAATTTGTCCAAATTCTTTTGTATAGTGGCCGCTAGTCTAATATTGACTCGAATGTTGTTGGACATTAAAATGTAATGAATCCATTGGGACAGCTGCAACTGCCGTTGCGAAAGGGGTATTTTTTCTAATGGTAAACGTAAAACTTCCAATTCCTCAGAAAACTCACTGGCCAAGTCCACAAGCATTGTCATGTTTAAAGGTGCCATATAATGAACTTTTTGCCAAAAGTTTGACATGAGATGAGGTATGGAGTCAACCAGTAGCTCACCAAGCTTTTAAACTATTCTCTTAAAAAAAAAAAAAAATGTTTTTTTTTTTTTTTTTTTAGATTGCTTGTTGTGACACAGACAGAATGCTTGAAATTTTTTTCCACAATTGCTCTTATTACAGAGAATAATTTTATTCTGCATGTATCAAATGCTTTGGTTAAATGAATGGTTTTCACAACACGTTATGAAATCCATACTGTGGAACAACCCTCACACTCGGGGTTTTTCAATTTACATTCGAGTCTCTCATTACGTTTACGTATGTATGCCTCCAGAATACTTTCTGGTTCCTCTTTGGACGACCCCATGCAATCTTTCAGGTTAGAGTTGTCCCTGGAATCTTTCAGGTTAGAGTTGTCCCTGGAATCTTTCAGGTTAGAGTTGTCCCTGGAATCTTTCAGGTTAGAGTTGTCCCTGGATCTTTCAGTTAGAGTAGTCCCTGGAATCTTTCAGGTTAGAGTAGTCCCTGGAATCTTTCAGGTTAGAGTTGTCCCTGGAATCTTTCAGGTTAGAGTTGTCCCTGGAATCTTTCAGGTTAGAGTTGTCCCTGGAATCTTTCAGGTTAGAGTTGTCCCTGGAATCTTTCAGGTTAGAGTTGTCCCTGGAATCTTTCAGGTTAGAGTTGTCCTGGAATCTTTCAGGTTAGAGTTGTCCCTGGAATCTTTCAGGTCGATCTTTGTAGAGCGAGTAGATTCTTCCTCCTCAGGAATACAACTGAGTGACAATCTATTCCAATAACGTTCGTAAATAATTTGGTTTTCGCAAGGCAATTGCAGAAAGATGGGTTTTCCTTTCAGCGTTCAAGAGGCCAGGTCTTGGGATATACGGGCAAAGGCTTTTCTAGAGGGTTGATGGACAGTGGAGGGTTGAATAAACAGTCTTGAAGGGATGTGTCAGACAAGGGTTTACCTTCCATACAATCGCTCATATCACAATTGGGAATGGCTCCTGTTCTCCAACTCGAAACAGGCTCTTAAAAGATTTCCATAGCTTCTGGTACCAGCGATCAGAAGACATGATGCGCTTGAAAAAAAAATTGGAATGCCAAGCCAAAGCCAACAATAAAAACTTTGTTGAGTATATTCTGAGACGAGATGGAGGCACAAAGTGTCTCCACGAAAACTTGCAACTTGCATCAAGCTTTCCACTTTTAAAATGTATCCTTAAAAAAAAAAAAAAAAAAAAAAAATTTTTTTTTTTTTTTTTTTTTTACTTGTATATATCAGTTTTGGCGGTTGTTTCTTTTACATTTAGAAATAGAATCACACACAAATTTTTTTTCTTGTTACTTTTTTATTCTTTACGAATCACCATGCACCAAATTGCAAGCTTCTCGTTTAGTCAATCGTCTCCACAACAAGTAGGCTTTTGTGATGGCACAACTTTTTCGGTGGCACATTTTGCAGGGATATTTCAATTTATTCGGTTCGGGATCCAAATAAACGTTCATTTGCTCGGGAGCCATTCTTTTCAACGACATTAACAAACCCGCCACATAGACATCCATAACTTTACATTCGACGAGAGCTTCCATCACACGTGTTTCCCATTTGCCCACGAGAGGATATCGAAACCAGAGCGTGTCCATGACCACCACACATTCCGATTCGTCTACCGCCAACGCTGCCAATCCTCCTGGTTGATGGCGAGATATAAACTGAACGGGAGGTTCAGCATTTACCCAAGACGTGGATTCCATAGCATCCATGATCTATCCACCTTGTTTAATACAGTGGTTAAATGTAGCGGTTAAATGGCAGTTTTAGTGGTTAAATATAACGATTAAATGTAGTGGTTAAATAGCAGTTATAGTGGTAAATATAACGATAAATGTTAAATAAATAGGCTAAATATAACGATTAAATGTAGTGGTTAAATGCTTTTAGCAACAAAAGCTTTAAAGGTTTTAAGCTTTCCATTTAGAAATGAATCAATTCAATGACGATTCGCCCTCCGTCGCACATTTCTTGACACTTTCCTCCTTGGTGTCTTCCTCAGCGGGCCTCTTCTTTTTCGTCTTGTCCAGCTGTTCTCGACGCCATTCGGCCAGGTCGGCCGTTTGCCCACGTACATACTCGACGTACATGTCTTTATACTCGGTGTGGGTGCAGGTTTCATTAAAAATGCTTTCCAAAAATGATCGGCATTCTTGGGGTGTATTCACCACGTCATAGCGGTACAACAGGCGGACGGCTCGGACGTGTTTGCCACGCAAATCTTGGGCGTCGTATCGAAACAATTCCACATATTTCTTGGGATCGTCTCCCTGGTAGCCATCCATGGCAAAGAATTCGTAAATGGTTTTGGGATCCGTGACTTTGTTCAAAATACTCCCCAATTTGATCAAATCCGAAGATCGGACATAATCTCGACCCAAAATACGTTCAACACAATGTTGTTCGTCCAAGGTGGCATTTTTGGAACGTTGCGTCCAGATTTTGAGCAAATCCTGGTGAAGATTCGAATCCATCAGGTAGGGAGCCTGGCGAGACAATTCCAAGACATGGGACCAGGGTAGATGGAAAGAATCAGACACTCTCTTCAAGATGCGTGTGACAAGAGTCTCATAGGTGAGATGTGGATTGTCAGAGGTTTCAATCTCTCGTGCAAAGAGACCGTAGGGTGAAAATTGTTTGTCCTCCATGATACTTGATTGTAGAGTAAACGTCAAGCGTTTGACTTTTAAACTATCATACCAAAAAAAAAAAAAAAAAAAAAATTTTTTTTTTTTTTTTTTTTTTATAGTAAGCTTGAAGAATTTTCATTTTACAGCTTGGCAAGTATGATGGCAGAAATCTGGTGAAAGGATATTTACTTGAACAAGTGTTGTGAAAGATATTACTAGCAAGTGTGCTGAAAGAATTTACTTGGCAAGTGTGCTGAAAGATTATCAAATGTGACAAGGTATATTGTTTTTACGTGTCGGGAACCACTACCATAACTTTTGGATTCAATGATCGCAAGACATGAATCGTTTGAGGCATCCGAGTAAACACTTTGGATGAATTTTGTTTATTGTTGAAATTGCTTTTAAACTCAGACTCGGTCACCATTTGAAAAAATTTTTCTCTGGGTGATTCCATTGTTTCCTCCATAGTCTCATCACCAGAGGCTTCCCTAGTTTCATTGGGAGCCTCGTCACCAGAGTCTTCCCTGGTTTCATTGCGAGTCTCGTCATCAGGGGCTTCCCTGGTTTCATTGCGAGTCTCATCACGAGAGGCTTCCTCCGTTTCGTCTCGAGTCTCATCACCAGAGACTTCCATTGTTTCGTCTCGAGTCTCGTCATTTTGACCCTCCCTAGTCATTTCTCGTTGAATATTTAGAATAGCTTCCTTCGTTTCGTCTCGAGTCTCGTCATTTTGACCCTCCCTAGTCATTTCTCGTTGAATATTTAGAATCGCATCCTTTGTTTCATCCACCCTAGGTTTTAGAGAGGCAGGGGAGAGGTATTGCTTCAAGAGTTGCATTTCCATTTCTCGCTGCCTTTCCACGTCTGTAATAAATTCTCGTATCCATTGAGACACGTTGACTGTGTGTTCGTGAGGGCTCTCGACCACTACCAATTTCGGGGAGGGTTTGTAGGAACGTTCAAATAATCGGGGACCCATCACATAGGCCCATCCAGTATCGAGGGCGTTGGAAAATCTTTCGGCCATGGGTACATTTTCACGGTACAGAATTCGATAAGCCACGTCCCTGGGGACCAACTGGGCCCGTTCAGTCTGTGTGGGAAAGATTTGGAAAGAGGGTAACACGTCTCGTCCCCGGACCAGGTCATGCAGAAAACGTTTGGCAAAGGCACTGCCATTTCTTTTACCGAGCAGGTGGGCGAGATCAAAGATGCGGAAATATAATAAACTATCGGCACCTACCAAGACACCCAGAAAGGGGCCGTGGGAGTGGAGAGCCAGCTGAAACCACATGATGAGAGAAGTGTGAATCTAGATGCTGCAAACGATGCACGAGCAAATTTTTTGTCTGTTTGCAGATTAATCCACAATTACTCTTGCAGAGCTTTTAAGTTACCATGATAAAAAAAAAAAAAAAAAAAAAAATTTTTTTTTTTTTTTTTTTTCATAACTTGTAACTTGTACTAACAACTGTAAACAAAAATTCATAGTAAAAAGATATTGTTTTGAGAGCTTTGATGTAATCGGTAGTCAAATACTTTTGGGGGTTTCACAATACAGGTGTAAATGTCCACAACTCTCCATTCGGTAGTCGGGCTGTCCTTGTCGGTATTCTCGTGCCACGTTCCAATTCCCTGTGTAATCCACTACTGGATGGAGAGGATGAAGCATGTACCCTTTGCAATACGGTGGGCAAGGGCACTTTAGTAAAATTTGGAGTAGGCTTCACTATAGCGACGGGTCGTTGAACATTGGAATCTCTTTCTTTCCACGTAAAATGCATTTCGTTTTGAAAATGTCTTTGACTCTGCTCCTCTTTACTAAAAGGCATCGTATAAGGTGCACTCTGATTGTTACTCTTGTTTTGGCGCATGACCCACAAATTCATGATTCTTGCTTTGCTTACTCATCTTTCTCCTCCAGCAATTGGTTCAAGCTAGTAATGATTCGTTTGCCCTGTGATTGAGCGTGTCTCACAGGTTTCATTTGCAGATACGCTTCCAATTGCCAAAGATGTGGGTTTTTGCGATGGATACTCCAAAAAGTTTGAGAGTACGACCTTACGCAAACGGTGATGGTGTGAAATTTCAGTTCCAAACTAGGATAATGATAGATGAACGAACGTAGGATCAAATTACGCATAGCCGCGGGGGTCACAATGCCATCCTCAGTTACATAGGGTGCTACCAAAGGATGGTTTTCTTTGTAAAAGAATCCAGTTTCGGTACGTTCAAATTTGATATTCACAAAACCATGGATTTTGGAAGCATATCCATAAAATTCCAGATGAGTACCAACTCGACAAGGTAAAATTTGATTTTCCACCAAGATGGGAAATGTGACCTTGGGAACAATAATGAAGTAATAATGGTCCGACTTGAAAATTTCAATCATGATGAAAGTGTTGAATGTAAGACTCGGCTCTCAGTACTTAAGTGATACACAAAAAAAAAAAAAAAAAAAAAATTTTTTTTTTTTTTTTTTTTTTTTTTTAGTGTATAGTTTGTAATTTGTTCTCTGACAAAAGTTTTGCACAACAAAACAAAATGATGATTTTTCTTGCCATCATTTGGGAGCAAACAAATACCTTTGGTTCCATCTTGACCAAACTCTGGATTGTCGTTTCAACACGAGAATCTGGTTTCTCTATTGTTTCATCCAATTTCATGGGAATAGAAGAGCACGTTGTTTCCTCAGATTCCATGGGAATGGATGAGTTGGTTGTTTCATCCGATTCCATGGGAATGGAGGAATTTAATAACGTTCTTTCATCCGATTCCACGGGAATGGATGAGTTCAATGACGTTCTTTCATCCGATTCCACGGGAATGGAGGAATTCAATGACGTTCTTTCATCCGATTCCATGAGAATAGATGAGTTCAATGACGTTCTTTCATCCGATTCCACGGGAATGGATGAGTTCAATGACGTTCTTTCATCCGATTCTATGGGGAGGGAGGAATTCAATGAGGTGGCTTCAACAGAGTAATCGTGGTCAGAAAAATTTATCTCTATTCTTTCATCAGACTCCATGGTCAAGTCAACCATTTCACTAGATTCCACGGTCAGGGCAGCAGTTTCATGAGTGACCAGGAAAGCAGTCTCCCCACTCGTGAGGCAAGCAGTTTCACCCGTCGTAAGGCAAGTGGTTTCAATCACGGGTTGAGATACATTGTGAGGATCGGATAAAATTGAGTCGAAAAATAATTCTTCTTTCGGGTTGGGGTAATCTGTGGAGATTGGAGCTTTCACTGGAATCCATTTTTGAGATTTGACTTCTTCTCGACGAACTCTGTACACATCGAGTTTGAAACGATGAATCCACTCGGGTATAAACACACTTTTAGCGTCAGGCAAGTCCACCAGGGTCAAGGTAGGACCCTTTTTAAACTTGTCGGTAATCTTTCGCATACCTGATGGGTGAGCATAGCCCATGGTGAGGGCCTTTAAGAATAAATCTCTCATCGTGACATTTTCAGAATGCAGGATGGAAAACAATCCTTGGATGTTGACTAAACGGGTATTGTGGATAGTCTTGGGATACAAACGATGAGAAGGTAAGACATTTTTGCATGGAAACACAAAGGAAGTAAACTTGGAGTGAATATGGCGAATCTTTAACAGTTGACCAAGATCCCAAACACGAAAGTACAAAAGACCATCCACCCCAATCAAGACTTGGACTGGGGGGGCTGAAGCATTAAGAGCCAACTGGAACCACATGGCAAGATGTTGAGCTGCAGTTCATAAAGTGTTTTATACTAAGCATCGTAAAAAAAAAAAAAAAAAAAAAAAAAATTTTTTTTTTTTTTTTTTTTTTAAATATGAAAGATACAACTTTAAACTTACAAAGTTTATTGTTTTCAAGCTTGCAGATCACACAAAGGCAGTTCATGTTTGTAGATTAAAAAAGTCAATTAAGGCTTGCAGATCACACAAAGGCAGTTCAGGCTTGTATATTAAAAAAGTCAATTAAGGCTTGCAGATCACACAAAGGCAGTTCAGGCTTGTAGATTAAAAAAGTCAATTAAGGCTTGCAGATCACACAAAGGCAGTTCAGGCTTGTAGATTAAAAAAGTCAATTAAGGCTTGCAGATCACACAAAGGCAGTTCAGGCTTGTAGATTAAAAAAGTCAATTAAGGCTTGCAGATCACACAAAGGCAGTTCAGGCTTGTAGATTAAAAAAGTCAATTCCGGCTGGCAGCTAACACACAGACGTTACGCATTTGGTTCTTCTTCCCTCCAGCGGAAACACTTTATCATTTCGTGGACCATGATATCGGCGCGGTGTTCTTTTCCCACATATTGCATCACGTCGGGAAGGAGGCGGTCTAAATACATAAACGTCGCCAGATCCGTGGCTCCAATCGAAAGGTCCCATCCATGATTGTCCCTTTCCAGGTAGTCTTTTAATAAACGAGACTGTAAAAAGTGTTCCAGCTCCTCTTGGGGGACTCGAACAATGTCGTGATGATCCCAACCTTCATCTTCTGTCATGAGGGAATGGGAATGCTTTAAATTTTTTACAATGTCCTGGTATGAAAATGCTTGCAGGCTTTCCAGACTCGGGCGAATCTCAATTTGCTTGTTGTCGAATGGACTGGCAAAAAAGATGCGACAAGGCACCCATTGTCTTTGATAGCGCATCCACTCAATGGAAACGAAATAGTCGCAATTGGGTCGGCTGGCCATGACTGGAACAAGAACTGGAGCAGCAAGGAGATGCGTTTGAGAGGCAATGAGCAGCTGATGTAAAGTCGTTGAGACGTGTGCTCGCTTATAAAGGCACCAAGCAAAAAAAAAAAAAAAAAAAAAATTTTTTTTTTTTTTTTTTTTTTTTGCAATGATGGTATCAAGCTTCAAGAGTCTTCTTCATCGATGGAATTGAGCAAGCTTTGTATCAATTGTTCCATCGTGCCTGGTATAAACTCCAACTCTGCTGTCGCGTCATCCTCGGAAAGACTTTCAGATATCATGTCATCCTCGGAAAGACTTTCAGATATCATGTCAGATTCAGAATCCGAATATGGATAGCCATCAGAATTTGAATTAGTTTCAGAATCCGTGTCGGAGATTACAGCTTCCGCGTCAGAACCAACAATGTCTCGTAAAACGCTAAAGGCGAATCCAGAGGGACCACACCCAATTCGAGTTTTATCTCTTTTGCGTATTTTACCACGACAATAAGGACATGTATCTTTTTGGCTCTCCACCCATTGTTGTAAACACTTTGAATGAAACGTGTGTTTGCATAGAATCAGGGTGTAGAGTTCAGAATCATCATCACAGCTCAAACATATGGAGCAATTCATTTCAGCTTCATTGTTGGAATGTGACATCTTTGACCCTAGAAATGGATCCAAGCACATGGAATGTGCCTTACGATTTCTGGAGGGTCCCCAGTGAAACCAACTTGTTTCACCAAAATGAAAAAATTATCCACGGGTGACAAAAGAATGTCGGGTGTCTTGTGATGTACTGCGAGAGATGGAGGCATATTGAATCATATTCGCTTTAAAAGTCCAAGCAGATGACATCGAGCTTTAAACATATAAAGCAATACAAAAAAAAAAAAAAAAAAATTTTTTTTTTTTTTTTTTTACATGTATTGTTGTACACACATTTTTCTTCACATGTATTGGTTTCCTAATAATGTTCCGAGCGCTCTATCATTAGTCTATGGTAATTACTGCAATAAAAGTGTCCCAAAACAGTCACACTTTTTTTAAGAGTGTAACACCTGCTTTTTACAGTCCTTACCATTCAATGTTTCAAATCTGAATAACATTTTTTTAAAAAGTGTAACTCCTGTTTTTACAGTCCTTGTTCCATATCCGTCTGAAAACCCTCTCACCTATTTTGCAATCTTTACCATTCAATGTATCCAAACTATGCCTCCCGTTCATGTCTTTGTTAACTTGTGTTTCAAACCTGTATCACCCTCCCACCTAATATTCCAGGGCTCTTTTGCCAGAAAGCGTTACCTTTTTGTCACAGAATGAGAATGTTTACGTTCAATAGGTCCTTGGTTGACGAGGCCCTCGTGTTGCTAAATCTTTCATTTGATGCGCCTCTCTTTAGCCCATTCCCCCTACACTCGGTTCGTTTAAATAGTACATTCCCACCTTTTGTGTCCTCCCCAAAAGATGTTTGCCTTTGAAAAAGAATCCCTAGAACCATTAGTTTCTCCCGCGACATTGCGCGCTTCACTCTTCGTAGCCTCCCCAGGGGCCACTCTATCATTTGCTTGGGGCAATACACGTCCAAACGACACATGCCTGCAGAGTTTCCAGGGCCCCGGTGCTATGGCCCCTCTAACATACACCTATGACAATCACTGTAAAATAGGAAACACCTCTCGTTTTACAGTCATTACCATAGACTCCATACAGTCGGTCGAATAAATAGTTGAGCACCGTGACCCTTTCAAAAAATGATTGAAAATGGAAAACGACCCTTTTTGAGTATCCCCTCAAAGCGTCTTGAACTTCTCTTCAATATCCATATCGAAACTTTTTTCAAATTCCTCTGAAAAATATTTTTGAGGGAGGCGAGAAAATTTTTCAGCCCATCCCAGACGAATGATTTAAAACGGGGGGTAATCCACAAATGAAATGGAGACATGTCAGGGGGCGATACACAAATGAAATGGAGACATGTCAAGCTTGGTGAAAGCAGCAACCCATGAAATGTAGACAATGCAACGTTGGTATGTCGAGAAAAGACAGAATCATTCCAATATGGGTGTGTATCTTGTTAGAAAATTGGGGACGACCCATCTCACGACTTTATAATCTTGGCGTGTCTAGGAAACACGGAGGTCTCAACTGGCAGCCAGCAGGCAAGTCCGATTTTTTTGTGTCAAGTTTTTAAAAAGACGCATTCCAATCTTGGTGGATAATGTGGCCCGAAAAAAGGGGACCCAGTCGACATGCGACTCGGTCCCCCAATTTTCGGATTTTTGAAGATTTTGGCTAAAAACATTTACCGATAAGACTTGCAGAATCTGCGAATTTCCAACATTACGCCAAATCCTGAAAGTCTTAACGAAAAACATTTAGCATTTACCTGTTGCCATGGAAATTCTTTTTCCGTCAAAACTGCCAGATTTGAAATATTCAATACAAACCCAAACCTGACAGTTTTAACCAAAAACAAAATTTCTAAACTCTTGACTGCATTCAGAAGCACTCTGATTTCTGGCTGCTAGCTGCTCGCCTTTTATATATTCTAGTGGTGTCACGTGAAACGATTTCTATTGGTTGACGCTTTTCAACCTTGAAACTAATCTTTTAACGTATTTTTGTGCATCTTTTTAACACAAGTTTTAAAAGAGAAGCCGTCCAACGTTGGCACCTTCCTTAACCCGAAAAAAGGGGGACCGAGTCGACTCTTGTGTCGACTCAGTCCCCCGTTTTTCGGTTCAATATTTACAGTTCAGTTCAATATTTACAGTTCAGTACAATATTTACAGTTTAGTACAATATTTATTTACAGTTTAGTACAATATGTATTTACAGTTTAGTACAATATGTATTTACAGTTTAGTACAATATGTATTTACAGTTTAGTACAATATGTATTTACAGTTCAGTAAAATATTTTACAGTTCCGTCCAATTTTTTACAATTCCATCCCTTTTTTTTACAATCCAGTCCATTTTTTTAAAAGTTCAGTCAATATTTACAGTTTAGTCCAATATTTACAGTTCCATATTTCAAATTTTCTCACTTACTCTACCAGATCCGCCATTTGTCTATTATATTCGGCGTGCAGCTTTTTAAAGTTTTGCAGGTATCTGGCAAAACGGTATGACTTTACCATAGTGCACTCGGAAATGTCAGAATATTCATGCACCTCATCGTGCAGGTGATCTGGTAGAGCATGATCATTCAAGTCCTGAAACTTTGGCAAAGTTTCCAAATTTATTGTAAAGAGCCCCAGCTGCTCAAAGATTTTGCGCTGGTCGGTTCCCTTGACCACGATGAGGCCTCGATTTCCTTGCGCCAGGTGGCAAAATTTGCCCCTGACGCAAAAGGACAGGTACTCCAATGGCACAGATCCAGGGATGTGACTCTTCAAACTGAGGCGCTCGTTAATAAAACGGTTGGCCCGACAGTCTTTCGAGGTGGTAATTAGGTTGCAGTGATCCACCGTGATGCAAATTACTTCGGGGTCTTTTCCATCCTCCGGAATCGTGGCAATGGACAATTCGACGGGCACAGGCTTGCCTCCACGGTGAAACACATTGGCATGGGCGAAGAAGGCTAAATGAGACATGTTGCTTTCAGAGAACTCTGAGAGAGAATGTCTCTGGCTGCTGATGGCTCGCCTTTTATACTCTGGTGGGTCACGTGAATCGATTCCTATTGGCTGATACTCTCCAACATTGAAACACTATCCATATCATGAGTCATCTATTGTCTTATTGATTCAGCATTGAAACACTATCCATATCATGAGATATCTATTGTCTTATTGATTCAACATTGTGATGACCTCGCAAAAAATACAAGCATCACTAGGCACTTTTTGACTGATTCTATCCAACAGGACCATGCAAAAAAATAAAACTACACTCGCCAAGCATCTTTAGGTTGAATCTGTTCATCCTTGGTAGAAATCTTGTGGCCTCTTTTTAGTACAAGTTTTTAAAAGAGATGCTCTCCAACGTTGGCACCTTCCTTAACCCAAAAAAAGGGGGACCGAGTCGACTCTTGTGTCGACTCGGTCCCCCTTTTTCTGGGCCCATGGGCATTTTTACAGTTCAATATTTACAGTTTTCTCACTTACTCTACCAGATCCGCCATTTGTCTATTGTATTCAGCCTGCAGCTTATTGAAATGCTGCAGGTATCTGGCAAAACGATAAGACTTCACCATGGTGCACTCTGAAATGTCAAAGAATTCGTGCACCTCATTGTGCAGGTGATCTGGTAGAGTTCGGTCATTGAGGTCCTGGAACTTTGGCAGAGTCTCCAAGTTTATTGTAAAGAGCCCCAGCTGCTCAAAGATTTTGCGCTGGTCGGTTCCCTTGACCACGATGAGGCCTCGATTTCCTTGCGCCAGGTGACAAAATTTGCCCCTGACGCAAAAGGACAGGTATTCCAGTGGCACAGATCCAGGGATGTGACTCTTCAGACAGAGGCGCTCGTTAATAAAACGGTTGGCCCGACAGTCTTTCGAGGTGGTAATTAGGTTTGAATGATCCACCGTGATGCAAATTACTTCTGGGTCTTTTCCATCCTCCGGAATCGTGGCAATGGACAATTCGACGGGCACAGGCTTGCCTCCACGGTGAAACACATTGGCATGGGCGAAGAAGGCTAAATGAGACATGTTGCTTTCAGAGAACTCTGAGAGAGAATGTCTCTGGCTGCTGATGCTCGCCTTTTATACTCTGGTGGGTCACGTGAATCGATTCCTATTGGCTGATACTCTCCAACATTGAAACACTATCCATATCATGAGTCATCTATTGTCTTATTGATTCAGCATTGAAACACTATCCATATCATGAGATATCTATTGTCTTATTGATTCAGCATTGAAACACTATCCATATCATGAGATATCTATTGTCTTATTGATTCAACATTGTGATGACCTCGCAAAAAATACAAGCATCACTAGGCACTTTTTGACTGATTCTATCCAACAGGACCATGCAAAAAAATAAAACTACACTCGCCAAGCATCTTTAGGTTGAATCTGTTCATCCTTGGTAGAAATCTTGTGGCCTCTTTTTAACACAAGTTTTAAAAGAGAAGCCCTCCAACGTTGGCACCTTCCTTAACCCAAAAAAAGGGGGACCGAGTCGACTCTTGTGTCGACTCGGTCCCCCTTTTTCTGGGCCCATGGGCAATTGTTTTTACTCTACCAAAGCTGAAACTTTGGAGCTCCATTCCGCCTGCAGCTTGTTGAACCGCTGCAGGTATTTTGCAAATTGAAACGATTTCAGCATGGTGCAATGAGACACGTCCCCTTCTTCGTGGAGGTCATCATGCATGGGGTTGGGAAAGGTTCCATCACAAAGGGTGTTGAATTTGGGCAGCATCTCCAGAGCCATGGTGGAGAGTCCCAACTCTTTGAATGTTTTTTGCTGCTTTGGGCTTTTGACTACGATGAGGCCTTTTCTACCTTGGGACAGCTGGTCAAACATGCCCCTCACGCAATATCGCAACCATTGCGCCGGCACACTCTTGGGCAGCGGGCGCACCAGACGAAGACGGGCGTTTTTGCAGGCATTGGAACTCATGTCTTTGGGTGTGGAGGTCAGGTCCTCGTGGTTCACCGTAATGCAGAGCACTTCGGGATCACTGCCATCCCTGGGAATGGTGGCAATCGATAGCTCGATGGGCACTGGTTTGCCCAGGTGGTGCAACACGCTGGCATGGGCAAAATAGGCGGGTTGATTCGACATGTTGCTGAGAGAGAATAATTCTGCTGGCTAGAGGCTGGCGTTATATATGCTCGAGGAGCGTGACGTCAACTGGCATTCCATGTGCCAAGGCCTTTTGATGCGAGCGCTCCACGTGTTTTTCCAAAGCCCGTTTCCAAGGTTGGGGCATCAGCAGACGCCAAGGGAGGTGTTTATCTCGATGCATTTCCCAATCATCCAACCACGTTAATAATGTCACGTACACATCCACCAAACGCGTGCATTGCGTGAGATTCAACGCGTACGCCTCCTTATTGTGGGGTTGATACGCCTCCCAAACTCGGCGAGACGGGGGACGACCCAATTGAAAAAATCTCAACTCGACTCCTGGATCCCACGTCAAATCCAAATGACTCGTAAACACGACCACTGTTTTTCCAAACGACCGAGGAACGTGCACACCAAAATTGGGCTCAAAAATAATGGTGTAAGGATAGTCTTGCTCGAAATATGTAACTCGATCCGGCCACCGACCCAGATTTCCAAAAACAATCGTAGTGCGAGAACGACACTGGTCCAATAAATTTTGTACCGAAACCATTTTTTTTACATCCTCTTGTGTAATGTGTCAAGGTTGGTATTTTTTTGGACAAAAAAATCAGACTTGTTTCCATAAAACAATTTTTTTTATTTACAAAAAATTATGTACAAAAAAAATGTACAAAACAATCATTATTTACAAATATTACATACACAACTGCCAAGATTTATTTGCAACACAAATTTAGAGGTTCTGTCACTTTAAACCCAACAGTGTATCTTTTCATAGGGTTCATTCTGGGCATTGTCAAATCCAGGGGTGCTTCCGGCTGCTCCATGGCCAACCCCTCTTCAAAATGGTCCAAAAACGATATAATGTCATTATTTGGATCAAAGAGGGAAGGCACCGTATGAATCAGCTGGGGTTCTTGTGCATGGGCTGGGGGGGCTTCCATCACTTGTTCAGGCCCCAAGCAGTCTCCAAATACGTTTGACATTAAATGGTCAAACGAGGTCTCCACAGGTGGATCTGGAAACTGGATCTGCTGAGGTGGAAACTGGACAGGTGGATCTGGAAACTGGATCTGCTGAGGTGGAAACTGGACAGGTGGATCTGGAAACTGGATCTGCTGAGGTGGAAACTGGATCTGCTGAGGTGATTGAGACAAAGGTGGATCTGGAAACTGGATCTGCACAGGTGATTGAGACAAAGGTGGATCTGGAAACTGGATCTGCACAGGTGGCTCTGGCTTACGAGTCTGCTGAGGTAATCGAATCTGCACAGGTGGCTCTGGTAATTGAATCTGCACAGGTGGCTCTGGTAATTGAATCTGCACAGGTGGAATGGACACGGGTTGAGGAGCAGCCAAGGCAGGTCTGGCAATCATCACAGGGGGTCGTACGACCGGTGTAACGAGTGTTTTGTGGGATTTTTTTGGAATCCTAAAATGTTTCTTGGGGGGAGGATACACCTCTTCCTCCAAAGGTCGCTTGCTCGTCTCACCATGAGCCGGGGTCGGAGGAGGTAGCTTGTAGGCTTTCTGATGATATCGCTTCACCTTTCGGAAATCCCCCAGGTTGAATCCGCTCTGAACAAGTTGAGGAAGAATAGTTTCGGGGATAATGTCCACCCCAAATACGGTCTTTTGTACTGTAAGTAAAATGTAACGAGTTCCTGCCGGGATGGGATAGGCTGTATGGGGCTCCAACACTTTTCGATGATAGAGCATTTGGTCAAAGGCCTCAAAACTCCTTCTATACAGATTGAGTTTGCTTTGATACTTTAAACTGGAGGAGGGCAGTTCGTACATCAGCATGGGCACATGGGTAGTTTGGATCAAATGAATCTCCCCCCGTTTCACGGTGCGAAGTCCAAAGGTGAATCCAGTTTTTACGATGTACATGTTTTCGTACAGGAATCCCATCCGTTTGTCCGTATTCTTCAGCGGTCGATCGGGATTTCTCATTAAGCCTTGCGACACCTTTTCCCACATCATCTCGTCCGGTTCAAAGGGATTTTGTCTCCTCGCTGCCAACACGGCCCGCTTGAAATTGTCCATATACGATCGTCTGCAATGCCAACTATCGTTACAAAACATGACAAACACACGTTTCGTGGCCATCTCCTGATACAGGATGAATGCTTTGACGAGGCCCTGTCGAGCTGCATATTCCAACGTCTCGATTTTCTCGGGCAGCGTCACTGGTACCACGGTGCTGGATAGGTGCTCTGGGAAGGCATCGATTGCGTCCATGCTGCTGGCGAGTCGAGAGACGACTGATTTGAAGCGTCCCAACGAGCTCTCCTTTTATACGTTTCAGACAGGATGTGGGCGGAGCTTGCCCAAACCAATCTTGCTCACGAATGAAAAATGGGATTGATGGGTTGATGCAGAATGGCGCACATGCCTTGCACGGCTACCCAACGATGACAGTGCGTCTCGCTACAAAAGGGACATTCCCCCCTGTTTCGTTCGTTGGCATTTAACAGCATCACGGGAATTCTTTTGAACGGACTGGCTGAGCTCCAACTCGCTTGAATTTCTTTAAATTTGACCTTGGATTGTTGATCCGTCACGCAAATGGTACCGATATTGAGGTAATGTAAATATTTAAATAGTTCGTTGGGACATTGCCGATCCATGGCATACGAGACGACACCGTTGGTGAGCGTGAATCCCTCGTCTCGGAGACACAACACGGCCAAACCTTGGCTGTGGAAAAACACTTGAGCCGACACTTGAGAAGTGGGAATCAATCGATGGGCATACGGGGGTCGCCTGGGTCTAAAGTCAGGTCTACGATAGGGTGGTCGGAAATTGGGTCTGCGATACAATCTGGGATCTCGGGGCCTATTCTCGTTTCGTCGAGGAGAAGGTCGAGAATCTCGTTGAATGATGGAAGCTACGTTTCTCACAGGTGAATTCATCCTTCTCACAGGTGAATTCATCCTTCTCACAGGTGAATCCATCCTTCTCACAGGTGAATCCATCCTTCTCACAGGTGAATCCATCTTTCTCACAGGTGAATCCATCTTTCTCACAGGTGAATCCATCTTTCTCACAGGTGAATCCATCTTTCTCACAGGTGAATCATCTTCTCACAGGTGAATGCATCCTTCTCACAGGTGAATGCATCCTTCTCACAGGTGAATGCATCTTTCTCACAGGTGAATCCATTTTCTCACAGGTGAATCCATCTTTCTCACAGGTGAATCCATCTTTCTCACAGGTGAATCCATCTTTCTCACAGGTGAATCCATCTTTCTCACAGGTGAATCCATCTTTCTCACAGGTGAATCCATCTTTCTCACAGGTGAATCCATCTTTCTCACAGGTGAATCATCTTTCTCACAGGTGAATGCATCTTCTCACAGGTGAATGCATCCTTCTCACAGGTGAATCCATCTTTCTCACAGGTGAATGCATCTTCTCACAGGTGAATCATCTTCTCACAGGTGAATCTGTCTTTCGCTTTGGCACAGGTGAAGAAACAATTGGTTCAGGTGCAACAGGTGACTCCACGGAATCAGAGGATTCTTCAAATTCCATTCGTTGTGGAGACTCAATGAATTGTTCAGGTACCATAGGTAATTCAGGTAAGGATTCATAAATCATGGATTCTTCTTGAGATGGATCATGGGATGGAGAAGCCACTGGAGTCAGTGGTAAAGGTGAAAACACAGGTGTTGGTACATTGAACAAGTCAATCAAATCATCATACTCTGGAGAAGAATCCATTGTGTACGATTGAGTATGACGAGACGCGTGCAGTATTTAAACTCTTCTCTCTCTAAAAAAAAAAAAAAAAAAAAAAAAAAAAAAAAAATTTTTTTTTTTTTTTTTTTTTTTTTTTTTTTTGTATCAACCTTTGTTAGTCTGAAAGGTTTGCAAGTGATCTCGAAAGTTGAGAGATGGCTGAAGGAGGTTGAAGGAACCTTTTTATTCTATTGTTCCAACGCCATGTATTGGAAGAGATCCTGTCCACTCTTTTTCTCTGCCACAACTTTGTCAATATTTTATTTTCAACTGACATATTTTGCAATTTAGCGTTCAACTCCTTTTCTTTTGCTTTCAACACGTCATTTTCCTCTTTCAACAAGTCTCTTTCCCTCTGAATCACGTCCCTTTCCCTTTCAATTAGGTCGCTTCTCGCTTTCATCTCGTTGAGAATTTGATCGTTTTTCACTTTCATCTCGTTGAGAATTTGGTCGTTTTTCACTTTCATCTCGTTGAGCTTGGACCTTAATATCACCTTGTGGTCCATGGCACATGCTTGTTTTGTTTTCTTGACCTCATTCATCATATTTTGTTGTTTACGAGACAACACGTACATTTCATCTTTAATGCGTTGAAATGAACGCTCGGCTCCATGGTTTCCCTCCTTTACATGCAATTTTTTGTTACCGTATAGATTCAAATACAGAGGTGTCAATTCCTCCGTTTCCTCGTAACGCGGATGCAAGGGAATCACACAATTTAAACACTTCCAGCCCGTCACATGGATGGGTACACTCCATTTCAAATGACCCCACGCGTCCGGTACACGCTTGGCAACCTTTTCCCAATTCGACACATTTTTACTGCCCACCTGCTCCCACAGTAATTTTTCTATTCCACCTGGAAATAGAGTACAGAGAAAAGCAATACTGTGCGGGTGTAAGGGTCGATTGATGTGAAAATGCGATCCATTCTGCAGATTGTTTAATTGTTCAGGAATCTCGCCCTTGTCACACGACGATTTGGGTTGACTCACGTAGACGATGGTTCGCACCAGATGAAAGGCATTTTTAATCTTGACGCATTTTTTGGCATGACCGCTCTTGGGAAAATCATAACGAACTTTTCCTTTCCAGACGTCTTCAAACGCACTCTCTTGTTCACACGCTACAATCATGTGTCGATGCTGTAGGGTACCCCCACCATCACACAGACACCAAAAGGGTAATAGGACACATTGATCTTGAATCTTTTCCATTTCCCGGCGAAACGTATCAAATACATCCTGTTTTACCATAATGTGAAACCACACCCAATCTTGCCTCAAATAACGCTGAATCATTCCCCACACATCTTTTCCTATCCCCTCTTCCCACATGTCGGGTTTTTCAAGCAACGCATCATAAAACCCACCATATTCGCTCAATCTATCTTTGGTACGACCCTGCATTTCCCGAGGCATGGGTTGAAAGTGTCTACATTCACACACTTTCTCCCCCTCACCTCTTCCATAATCTCCTCTTCCACCTTGGCCTCGTCTACGAAACGTTGCAAACACGACGTGAGATGATTTATGTTTTCAGGACGATTCTTTTGTCCATGAGGCCATTGTTTTCTTCCGAAACAAAACATGCATTGCTTCCGACCGTCCACCTTATGTGTTTGGGACGCATGTTTTTTATAAAAGTGACGCACGGTCATTTGCTCCAGACATTTGGAACACTCTACCAGCGTGCCAGAGCATCTATTGAGATGTCTGTAAAATGAAGTAGAGGATTTGAACATGTCTCCACGGTCACAAGAAGACGATTGTGTAATAAGCAAGCATTAACCTTATTTATCGTGGATCTGTTCTCGTTTCCTGACCCCCCTTTTGAGTTTCCTTCTTTGAATTTCCCAGTTTAAATTTCCCTCTTGGAGTTTCTCCGTTTGAGCGATGCCCTTGGAAGGAGACGTGGGGCCTCAGACATGTCCCCCGTTGGATGGGATTCATTGGATAAAACTCCCGTGTTTGGCTTCCCTTCCATGATTCGTTCTTTGTACCCCCTTTCAACTGTTTCTTCCACATTCTTACTACACGGTTCCATATTGTTTCCCATCTCGAGTTTTTTACCTGAACAAGCACTCCACAGGACCTTTACAGGCCTCTTTACCTGTTTGAAACATTCTTACTACACGGTTCCATTTCATTTACCCTCTCGAGTTTTTTTTACCTGAAAAGCACTCCACAGGACCTTTTACAGGCCTCTTTACCTGTTTGAAACATTCTTACTACACGGTTCCATTTTATTTGCCCTCTCGAGTTTTTTTACCTGAAACGCACTCCACAGACCTTTTACAGGCCTCTTTACCTGTTTGAAACATTCTTACAACAAGGTTCCATTTGTTTCCCATTACGAGTTTTTTTACCTGAAAAGCACTCCACAAGACCTTTTACAGGCCTCTTTACCTGTTTGAAACAGGCCCAAAAAACAGGCCCATTATAGCAAGTAGCAGTATAATAAGGAACGTTTTGTTTCCTAGTTCATAATGTATCAAATAATAAGGTGAGTGAAAGGATGAAAATGAAAAGAAGAAATGAATCAAAAATAAAAATAATTTAATAAAATACAGGTAAAATGAATAAAATACAGGTGAAATGAATGTTTCTTGCAAAACATAAAAAATCATTTCAATGGCAGATGGACAAATGATTCTCTCAACAGTTCCACATCAAACCTTCCAACGTTGGTGAGAGGAGGGACCCAAAAAAATGGAAAGGACGTGCTGAGCACATCCTTTCCATTTTTTTGGGTTTGACATTCAAAGTTCAAACAGTCTGCTTACACAGGGGGCAGGTGGGACTCTGGGTCCGCTCCAAACATGCTTTGTGAAACATGTGTCTACATTCGTCGTGAGGGGAAAATGCATGGGCTCCAGGCAAATGGGACATTTTTCAGGCACGCCAAACACGGGATCTGGGAAGGGAGCACTGTACAAGAGTTGAAGAGCCGTGTGACCCAGCGTCACCCATTGTTCCAAATCCTGCGAGCCCCCATAAGACCAGGCACGCTCGCCTTTCGGTACAGATCAGGTTTCATGCATTCTGTCCAAATGCCCCGAATATAGGCGCCGTGACCCCTTTCAGCATCTTGTGGAGCACAAGGTCCTTGGATTTGAAAGGTTCGACGGCAAAGAGAAAGGCGAGAGAGCGCAATTTTCCAGATTCCCCCGAAGGACAGAGAACGTTGCACAAGGCATCGAGGTCGTGGAGATGGCGTTGAAAGTCCTGCACCGTCAACACCTCTGGAATGGGTAAAGCATTCAGACGATTCCGGAATTCTTTTAAAAGGCAGCAAATTCCCCGAAATCGGGGGATGAATACTTGACCAGGCAGTGTGCAAACGCTAAATCGTCTCGCATCGTGAGGAATGAATGAGCTCTCTCGCCTCGAGTGCCTCGCTTTTATAGCAGGGAGAAGGCTTCTGATTGGTCGATGCAACTGATGTGAAATTTCAAGGCTGGTAGGATTTAAAAGGATTCATGAGTAACACTTTTAATTCAACTTGGCTATGAAAGAGACTTGAGCTGCTAGCAAATTATTTTTTCGTAAGTAATATAGTTCAACCTTGGCTGGAAAGAGACTTGTGCTGCTAGCAAAAGTATTATTTTTGAGAAGGGTAGCGTCATTTTTGCAAGTGTCTCATTCCATAGTTCCAACCTTGCATATTTATTGACCCAAAAAAAATGGGAGAATGATTACTGGTCCCGAGCTATGCTCCTTTCCAGCAATCATTCTCCATTTTTCTGGGGCTCAACACAATGTCTACCTTTAAAGGTCGGGTTCTCGCAATGGATTGGGTGCCCTGCAGAGAGGACAGGTGTTTTGCACGTCCAGATGTTGTAACAAGCACCGCCATGTGGAACAGGTGCCCACAATGCGTTCTTTCTGGCCAGTGCATAGGGCTCAGACAGATGGCACATGAATCTGGTACTTGGAACACGCTCTCGGGCCATTTCAATCCATAGCACCCATCCAACACTGCTTGAGCCAAGTGTGTCCAGGCGGTCAGGTGTTGGGGACCGTGTCTCCTCCACGCCTTGTAGGCCAAGTGATATAGTTTTGGTTTCGCCAAACTAGTCCAAAGGGCTTGTAGAAAGGCCCCTTTTCCTTTGGCAGCCTCCTCCTCA
>BMAO01003437.1:0-59336 GCA_019973975.1 Trichonephila clavata
CAACCAAACTCAATTTTCTTATGTAAAATCCGACGCTGATCACGAATACATGTAGCGCTTTTCAAAATTTCAATAGATCAAAAGTTATTGCAATAAAAATTTCACATTTTTGGATATTTGGCAGGGAGACGTCATGAACAGGGAAAAAATTTCTAACTCCTATTCCAACCAAACTCAATTTTCTTATGTAAAATCCGACGCTGATCACGAATACATGTAGCGCTTTTAAAATTTCAATTAGATCAAAAGTTATTGCAATAAAAATTTCACATTTTTGGATATTTGGCAGGGGACGTCATGAACAGGGAAAAAATTTTCTAACTCCTATTCCAACCAAACTCAATTTTCTTATGTAAAATCCGACGCTGATCACGAATACATGTAGCGCTTTTCAAAATTTCAATTAGATCAAAAAGTTATTTGCAATAAAAAATTTTCACATTTTTTGATATTTGGCAGGGGAGACGTCATGAACAGGGAAAAAATTTCTAACTCCTATTCCAACCAAACTCAATTTTCTTATGTAAAATCCGACGCTGATCACGAATACATGTAGCGCTTTTCAAAATTTCAATTAGATCAAAAGTTATTGCAATAAAAAATTTCACATTTTTTGGATATTTGGCAGGGGAGACGTCATGAACAGGGAAAAATTTCTAACTCCTATTCCAACCAAACTCAATTTTCTTATGTAAAATCCGACGCTGATCACGAATACATGTAGCGCTTTTCAAAATTTCAATTAGATCAAAAGTTATTGCAATAAAAAATTTCACATTTTTTGGATATTTGGCAGGGGAGACGTCATGAACAGGGAAAAATTTCTAACTCCTATTCCAACCAAACTCAATTTTCTTATGTAAAATCCGACGCTGATCACGAATACATGTAGCGCTTTTCAAAATTTCAATTAGATCAAAAGTTATTGCAATAAAAAATTTCACATTTTTTGGATATTTGGCAGGGAGACGTCATGAACAGGGAAAAATTTCTAACTCCTATTCCAACCAAACTCAATTTTCTTATGTAAAATCCGACGCTGATCACGAATACATGTAGCGCTTTTCAAAATTTCAATTAGATCAAAAGTTATTGCAATAAAAAATTTCACATTTTTGGATATTTGGCAGGGGAGACGTCATGAACAGGGAAAAATTTCTAACTCCTATTCCAACCAAACTCAATTTTCTTATGTAAAATCCGACGCTGATCACGAATACATGTAGCGCTTTTCAAAATTTCAATTAGATCAAAAGTTATTGCAATAAAAATTTCACATTTTTTGGATATTTGGCAGGGGAGACGTCATGAACAGGGAAAAATTTCTAACTCCTATTCCAACCAAACTCAATTTTCTTATGTAAAATCCGACGCTGATCACGAATACATGTAGCGCTTTTCAAAATTTCAATTAGATCAAAAGTTATTGCAATAAAAAATTTCACATTTTTTGGATATTTGGCAGGGAGACGTCATGAACAGGGAAAAATTTCTAACTCCTATTCCAACCAAACTCAATTTTCTTATGTAAAATCCGACGCTGATCACGAATACATGTAGCGCTTTTCAAAATTTCAATTAGATCAAAAGTTATTGCAATAAAAATTTCACATTTTTTGGATATTTGGCAGGGGAGACGTCATGAACAGGGAAAAATTTCTAACTCCTATTCCAACCAAACTCAATTTTCTTATGTAAAATCCGACGCTGATCACGAATACATGTAGCGCTTTTCAAAATTTCAATTAGATCAAAAGTTATTGCAATAAAAAATTTCACATTTTTTGGATATTTGGCAGGGAGACGTCATGAACAGGGAAAAATTTCTAACTCCTATTCCAACCAAACTCAATTTTCTTATGTAAATCCGACGCTGATCACGAATACATGTAGCGCTTTTCAAAATTTCAATTAGATCAAAAGTTATTGCAATAAAAAATTTCACATTTTTTGGATATTTGGCAGGGGAGACGTCATGAACAGGGAAAAATTTCTAACTCCTATTCCAACCAAACTCAATTTTCTTATGTAAAATCCGACGCTGATCACGAATACATGTAGCGCTTTTCAAAATTTCAATTAGATCAAAAGTTATTGCAATAAAAAATTTCACATTTTTTGGATATTTGGCAGGGAGACGTCATGAACAGGGAAAAATTTCTAACTCCTATTCCAACCAAACTCAATTTTCTTATGTAAAATCCGACGCTGATCACGAATACATGTAGCGCTTTTCAAAATTTCAATTAGATCAAAAGTTATTGCAATAAAAAATTTCACATTTTTTGGATATTTGGCAGGGGAGACGTCATGAACAGGGAAAAATTTCTAACTCCTATTCCAACCAAACTCAATTTTCTTATGTAAAATCCGACGCTGATCACGAATACATGTAGCGCTTTTCAAAATTTCAATTAGATCAAAAGTTATTGCAATAAAAAATTTCACATTTTTTGGATATTTGGCAGGGAGACGTCATGAACAGGGAAAAATTTCTAACTCCTATTCCAACCAAACTCAATTTTCTTATGTAAAATCCGACGCTGATCACGAATACATGTAGCGCTTTTCAAAATTTCAATTAGATCAAAAGTTATTGCAATAAAAAATTTCACATTTTTTGGATATTTGGCAGGGAGACGTCATGAACAGGGAAAAATTTCTAACTCCTATTCCAACCAAACTCAATTTTCTTATGTAAAATCCGACGCTGATCACGAATACATGTAGCGCTTTTCAAAATTTCAATTAGATCAAAAGTTATTGCAATAAAAAATTTCACATTTTTTGGATATTTGGCAGGGGAGACGTCATGAACAGGGAAAAAATTTCTAACTCCTATTCCAACCAAACTCAATTTTCTTATGTAAAATCCGACGCTGATCACGAATACATGTAGCGCTTTTCAAAATTTCAATTAGATCAAAAGTTATTGCAATAAAAAATTTCACATTTTTTGGATATTTGGCAGGGGAGACGTCATGAACAGGGAAAAATTTCTAACTCCTATTCCAACCAAACTCAATTTTCTTATGTAAAATCCGACGCTGATCACGAATACATGTAGCGCTTTTCAAAATTTCAATTAGATCAAAAGTTATTGCAATAAAAAATTTCACATTTTTTGGATATTTGGCAGGGAGACGTCATGAACAGGGAAAAATTTCTAACTCCTATTCCAACCAAACTCAATTTTCTTATGTAAAATCCGACGCTGATCACGAATACATGTAGCGCTTTTCAAAATTTCAATTAGATCAAAAGTTATTGCAATAAAAAATTTCACATTTTTTGGATATTTGGCAGGGGAGACGTCATGAACAGGGAAAAATTTCTAACTCCTATTCCAACCAAACTCAATTTTCTTATGTAAAATCCGACGCTGATCACGAATACATGTAGCGCTTTTCAAAATTTCAATTAGATCAAAAGTTATTGCAATAAAAAATTTCACATTTTTTGGATATTTGGCAGGGAGACGTCATGAACAGGGAAAAATTTCTAACTCCTATTCCAACCAAACTCAATTTTCTTATGTAAAATCCGACGCTGATCACGAATACATGTAGCGCTTTTCAAAATTTCAATTAGATCAAAAGTTATTGCAATAAAAAATTTCACATTTTTTGGATATTTGGCAGGGGAGACGTCATGAACAGGGAAAAATTTCTAACTCCTATTCCAACCAAACTCAATTTTCTTATGTAAAATCCGACGCTGATCACGAATACATGTAGCGCTTTTCAAAATTTCAATTAGATCAAAAGTTATTGCAATAAAAAATTTCACATTTTTTGGATATTTGGCAGGGGAGACGTCATGAACAGGGAAAAATTTCTAACTCCTATTCCAACCAAACTCAATTTTCTTATGTAAAATCCGACGCTGATCACGAATACATGTAGCGCTTTTCAAAATTTCAATTAGATCAAAAGTTATTGCAATAAAAAATTTCACATTTTTTGGATATTTGGCAGGGAGACGTCATGAACAGGGAAAAATTTCTAACTCCTATTCCAACCAAACTCAATTTTCTTATGTAAAATCCGACGCTGATCACGAATACATGTAGCGCTTTTCAAAATTTCAATTAGATCAAAAGTTATTGCAATAAAAAATTTCACATTTTTTGGATATTTGGCAGGGGAGACGTCATGAACAGGGAAAAATTTCTAACTCCTATTCCAACCAAACTCAATTTTCTTATGTAAAATCCGACGCTGATCACGAATACATGTAGCGCTTTTCAAAATTTCAATTAGATCAAAAGTTATTGCAATAAAAAATTTCACATTTTTTGGATATTTGGCAGGGAGACGTCATGAACAGGGAAAAATTTCTAACTCCTATTCCAACCAAACTCAATTTTCTTATGTAAAATCCGACGCTGATCACGAATACATGTAGCGCTTTTCAAAATTTCAATTAGATCAAAAGTTATTGCAATAAAAAATTTCACATTTTTTGGATATTTGGCAGGGAGACGTCATGAACAGGGAAAAAATTTCTAACTCCTATTCCAACCAAACTCAATTTTCTTATGTAAAATCCGACGCTGATCACGAATACATGTAGCGCTTTTCAAAATTTCAATTAGATCAAAAGTTATTGCAATAAAAAATTTCACATTTTTTGGATATTTGGCAGGGGAGACGTCATGAACAGGGAAAAATTTCTAACTCCTATTCCAACCAAACTCAATTTTCTTATGTAAAATCCGACGCTGATCACGAATACATGTAGCGCTTTTCAAAATTTCAATTAGATCAAAAGTTATTGCAATAAAAAATTTCACATTTTTTGGATATTTGGCAGGGAGACGTCATGAACAGGGAAAAATTTCTAACTCCTATTCCAACCAAACTCAATTTTCTTATGTAAAATCCGACGCTGATCACGAATACATGTAGCGCTTTTCAAAATTTCAATTAGATCAAAAGTTATTGCAATAAAAAATTTCACATTTTTTGGATATTTGGCAGGGGAGACGTCATGAACAGGGAAAAATTTCTAACTCCTATTCCAACCAAACTCAATTTTCTTATGTAAAATCCGACGCTGATCACGAATACATGTAGCGCTTTTCAAAATTTCAATTAGATCAAAAGTTATTGCAATAAAAAATTTCACATTTTTTGGATATTTGGCAGGGGAGACGTCATGAACAGGGAAAAATTTCTAACTCCTATTCCAACCAAACTCAATTTTCTTATGTAAAATCCGACGCTGATCACGAATACATGTAGCGCTTTTCAAAATTTCAATTAGATCAAAAGTTATTGCAATAAAAAATTTCACATTTTTTGGATATTTGGCAGGGGAGACGTCATGAACAGGGAAAAATTTCTAACTCCTATTCCAACCAAACTCAATTTTCTTATGTAAAATCCGACGCTGATCACGAATACATGTAGCGCTTTTCAAAATTTCAATTAGATCAAAAGTTATTGCAATAAAAAATTTCACATTTTTTGGATATTTGGCAGGGGAGACGTCATGAACAGGGAAAAAATTTCTAACTCCTATTCCAACCAAACTCAATTTTCTTATGTAAAATCCGACGCTGATCACGAATACATGTAGCGCTTTTCAAAATTTCAATTAGATCAAAAGTTATTGCAATAAAAAATTTCACATTTTTTGGATATTTGGCAGGGAGACGTCATGAACAGGGAAAAATTTCTAACTCCTATTCCAACCAAACTCAATTTTCTTATGTAAAATCCGACGCTGATCACGAATACATGTAGCGCTTTTCAAAATTTCAATTAGATCAAAAGTTATTGCAATAAAAAATTTCACATTTTTTGGATATTTGGCAGGGGAGACGTCATGAACAGGGAAAAATTTCTAACTCCTATTCCAACCAAACTCAATTTTCTTATGTAAAATCCGACGCTGATCACGAATACATGTAGCGCTTTTCAAAATTTCAATTAGATCAAAAGTTATTGCAATAAAAAATTTCACATTTTTTGGATATTTGGCAGGGGAGACGTCATGAACAGGGAAAAATTTCTAACTCCTATTCCAACCAAACTCAATTTTCTTATGTAAAATCCGACGCTGATCACGAATACATGTAGCGCTTTTCAAAATTTCAATTAGATCAAAAGTTATTGCAATAAAAAATTTCACATTTTTTGGATATTTGGCAGGGGAGACGTCATGAACAGGGAAAAATTTCTAACTCCTATTCCAACCAAACTCAATTTTCTTATGTAAAATCCGACGCTGATCACGAATACATGTAGCGCTTTTCAAAATTTCAATTAGATCAAAAGTTATTGCAATAAAAAATTTCACATTTTTTGGATATTTGGCAGGGGAGACGTCATGAACAGGGAAAAATTTCTAACTCCTATTCCAACCAAACTCAATTTTCTTATGTAAAATCCGACGCTGATCACGAATACATGTAGCGCTTTTCAAAATTTCAATTAGATCAAAAGTTATTGCAATAAAAAATTTCACATTTTTTGGATATTTGGCAGGGGAGACGTCATGAACAGGGAAAAATTTCTAACTCCTATTCCAACCAAACTCAATTTTCTTATGTAAAATCCGACGCTGATCACGAATACATGTAGCGCTTTTCAAAATTTCAATTAGATCAAAAGTTATTGCAATAAAAAATTTCACATTTTTTGGATATTTGGCAGGGGAGACGTCATGAACAGGGAAAAATTTCTAACTCCTATTCCAACCAAACTCAATTTTCTTATGTAAAATCCGACGCTGATCACGAATACATGTAGCGCTTTTCAAAATTTCAATTAGATCAAAAGTTATTGCAATAAAAAATTTCACATTTTTTGGATATTTGGCAGGGAGACGTCATGAACAGGGAAAAATTTCTAACTCCTATTCCAACCAAACTCAATTTTCTTATGTAAAATCCGACGCTGATCACGAATACATGTAGCGCTTTTCAAAATTTCAATTAGATCAAAAGTTATTGCAATAAAAAATTTCACATTTTTTGGATATTTGGCAGGGGAGACGTCATGAACAGGGAAAAATTTCTAACTCCTATTCCAACCAAACTCAATTTTCTTATGTAAAATCCGACGCTGATCACGAATACATGTAGCGCTTTTCAAAATTTCAATTAGATCAAAAGTTATTGCAATAAAAAATTTCACATTTTTTGGATATTTGGCAGGGAGACGTCATGAACAGGGAAAAATTTCTAACTCCTATTCCAACCAAACTCAATTTTCTTATGTAAAATCCGACGCTGATCACGAATACATGTAGCGCTTTTCAAAATTTCAATTAGATCAAAAGTTATTGCAATAAAAAATTTCACATTTTTTGGATATTTGGCAGGGGAGACGTCATGAACAGGGAAAAATTTCTAACTCCTATTCCAACCAAACTCAATTTTCTTATGTAAAATCCGACGCTGATCACGAATACATGTAGCGCTTTTCAAAATTTCAATTAGATCAAAAGTTATTGCAATAAAAATTTCACATTTTTTGGATATTTGGCAGGGGAGACGTCATGAACAGGGAAAAATTTCTAACTCCTATTCCAACCAAACTCAATTTTCTTATGTAAAATCCGACGCTGATCACGAATACATGTAGCGCTTTTCAAAATTTCAATTAGATCAAAAGTTATTGCAATAAAAAATTTCACATTTTTTGGATATTTGGCAGGGGAGACGTCATGAACAGGGAAACATTTCTAACTCCTATTCCAACCAAACTCAATTTTCTTATGTAAATTCCGACGCTGATCACGAATACATGTAGCGCTTTTCAATTTCAATTAGATCAAAATTTATTGCAATAAAAGATTTTCACATTTTTTGGATATTTGGCAGGAGGACGTCATGAACAGGGAAAAAATTTCTAACTTCCTATTTCCAATCCAAAACTCATTTTCTTATGTAAATCCGACGCTGATCACGAATACATGTAGCTCTTTTTCAAAATTTCAATTAGATCAAAAGTTATTGCAATAAAAATTTTCACATTTTTTGGATATTTGGCAGGGAGACGTCATGAACACGGAAAAATTTCTAACTCCTATTCCAACCAACTCAATTTTCTTATGTAAAATCCGACGCTGATCACGAATACATGTAGCGCTTTTCAAAATTTCAATTAGATCAAACTTATTGCAATAAAAAATTTTCACATTTTTTGGATATTTGGCAGGGAGACGTCATGAAACAGGGAAAACATTTCTAACTCCTATTCAAACCAAACTCCCTTTTCTTATTTAAATCCGACGCTTGATCACGAATACATGTAGCTGCTTTTCAAAATTTCAATTAGATCAAAAGTTATTGCAATAAAAAATTTCACATTTTTTGGATATTTGCAAGGGAGACGTCATGAACGGAAAAATTTCTAACTCCTATTCAAACCAAACTCAATTTTCTTATGTAAAATCCGACGCTGATCACGAATACATGTAGCGCTTTTCCAAATTTCAATTAGATCAAAATTTATTGCAATAAAAATTTTTCACATTTTTTGGATATTTGGCAGGGAGACGTCATGAACAGGGAAAAAATTTCTAACTCCTATTCCAACCAAACTCAATTTTCTTATGTAAAATCCGACGCTGATCACGAATACATGTAGCGCTTTTCAAAATTTCAATTAGATCAAATTATTGCAATAAAAATTTTCACATTTTTTGGATATTTGGCAGGGAGACTCATGAACAGGGAAAACATTTCTAACTCCTATTCCACCAAACTCAATTTCTTATGTAAAATCCGCGCTGACCACGAATACATGTAGCTCTTTTCAAAATTTCAATTAGATCAAAAGTTATTGCAATAAAAAAATTTCACATTTTTTTGGATATTTGGCAAGGGAGACGTCATGAACAGGGAAAAAATTTCTAACTCCTATTCAAACCAAACTCAATTTTCTTATTGTAAATCCGACGCTGATCACGAATACATGTAGCTGCTTTTCAAAATTTCAATTAGATCAAAAGTTATTGCAATAAAAAAATTTCACATTTTTTGGATATTTGGCAGGAAGACGTCATGAACTCGAAAAAATTTTAACTCCTATTCAACCAAAATCAATTTTTCTTATGTAAATCCGACGCTGATTACGAATACATGTAGCGCTTTTCAAAATTTCAATTAGATCAAAAGTTATTGCAATAAAAAATTTTCACATTTTTTGGATATTTGGCAGGGAAGACGTCATGAACAGAAACAATTCTAACTCCTATTCCAACCAAACTCATTTTCTTATGTAAAATCCGACGCTGATCACGAATACATGTAGCGCTTTTCAAAATTTCAATTAGATCAAAAGTTATTGCAATAAAAAATTTTCACATTTTTGGATATTTGGCAGGGAGACGTCATGAACAGGGAAAAAATTTCTAACTCCTATTCCAACCAAACTCATTTTCTTATGTAAAATCCGACGCTGATCACGAATACATGTAGCGCTTTTTCAAAATTTCAATTAGATCAAATTATTGCAATAAAAAATTTTTCACATTTTTTGGATATTTGGCAAGGGAGACGTCATGAAACAGGGAAAAATTTCTAACTCCTATTCAACCAAACTCAATTTCTTATGTAAAATCCGACGCTGATCACGAATACATGTAGCGCTTTTCAAAATTTCAATTAGATCAAAAGTTATTGCAATAAAAAATTTCACATTTTTTGGATATTTGGCAAGGGAGACGTCATGAACAGAAAAAATTTCTAACTCCTATTCAACAAACTCATTTTCTTATGTAAATCGACGCTGATCACGAATACATGTAGCTCTTTTCAAAATTTCAATTAGATCAAAAGTTATTGCAATAAAAAATTTTCACATTTTTTGGATATTTGGCAAGGGAGACGTCATGAACAGGAAAAATTTCTAACTCCTATTCCAACCAAACTCAATTTTCTTATGTAAAATCCGACGCTGATCACGAATACATGTAGCGCTTTTCAAATTTCAATTAGATCAAAAGTTATTGCAATAAAAAATTTCACATTTTTTGGATATTTGGCAGGGAGACGTCATGAACAGGAAACAATTTCTAACTCCTATTCCAACCAAACTCAATTTTCTTATGTAAAATCCGACGCTGATCACGAATACATGTAGCGCTTTTCAAAATTTCAATTAGATCAAAGTTATTGCAATAAAAAAATTTTCACATTTTTTGGATATTTGGCAAGGAGACGTCATGAACAGGAAACAATTTCTAACTCCTATTCAACCAAACTCAATTTTCTTATGTAAAATCCGACGCTGATCACGAATACATGTAGCTGCTTTTCAAAATTTCAATTAGATCAAAATTATTGCAATAAAAAATTTCACATTTTTTGGATATTTGGCAATGGAGACGTCATGAACAGGGAAAAAATTTCTAACTCCTATTCCAACCAAACTCAATTTTCTTATGTAAAATCCGACGCTGATCACGAATACATGTAGCGCTTTTTCAAAATTTCAATTAGATCAAAATTATTGCAATAAAAATTTTCACATTTTTTGGATATTTGGCAGGGGAGACGTCATGAACAGGGAAAACATTTCTAACTCCTATTCAACCAAACTCAATTTTCTTATGTAAAATCCGACGCTGACACGAATACATGTAGCGCTTTTTCAAAATTTCAATTAGATCAAACTTATTGCAATAAAAAATTCACATTTTTTGGATATTTGGCAAGGAGACGTCATGAACAGTTAAACAATTTCTAACTCCTATTCCAATCAAACTCCATATTCTTATGTAAAATCCGACGCTGATCACGAATACATGTAGCTCTTTTCAAAATTTCAATTAGATCAAAAGTTATTGCAATAAAAATTTTCACATTTTTTGGATATTTGGCAGGGAGACGTCATGAAACAGGGAAAAAATTTCTAACTCCTATTCCAACCAAACTCAATTTTCTTATGTAAATCCGACGCTGATCACGAATACATGTAGCTGCTTTTCAAAATTTCAATTAGATCAAAAGTTATTGCAATAAAAAATTTCACATTTTTTGGATATTTGGCAGGGAGACGTCATGAACAGAAAAAATTTCTAACTCCTATTCCAACCAAACTTCAATTTTCTTATGTAAAATCCGACGCTGATCACGAATACATGTAGCGCTTTTCAAAATTTCAATTAGATCAAAAGTTATTGCAATAAAAAATTTTCACATTTTTGGATATTTGGCAAGGGAGACGTCATGAACAGAAAACATTTCTAACTCCTATTCCAACCAAACTCAATTTTCTTATGTAAAATCCGACGCTGATCACGAATACATGTAGCTCTTTTCAAAATTTCAATTAGATCAAAAGTTATTGCAATAAAAAATTTTCACATTTTTTGGATATTTGGCAGGGAGACGTCATGAACAGGGAAAACAATTTCTAACTCCTATTCCAACCAAACTCAATTTTCTTATGTAAAATCCGACGCTGATCACGAATACATGTAGCGCTTTTCAAAATTTCAATTAGATCAAAAGTTATTGCAATAAAAAATTTTCACATTTTTTGGATATTTGGCAGGGAGACGTCATGAACAGGGAAAAATTTCTAACTCCTATTCCAACCAAACTTAATTTTCTTATGTAAAATCCGACGCTGATCACGAATACATGTAGCGCTTTTCAAAATTTCAATTAGATCAAAAGTTATTGCAATAAAAAAATTTCACATTTTTTGGATATTTGGCAGGGAGACGTCATGAACAGGGAAAAAATTTCTAACTCCTATTCCAACCAAACTCAATTTTCTTATGTAAAATCCGACGCTGATCACGAATACATGTAGCTCTTTTTCAAATTTCAATTAGATCAAAAGTTATTGCAATAAAAATTTTCACATTTTTTGGATATTTGGCAGGGAGACGTCATGAACAGGGAAAAAATTTCTAACTCCTATTCCAACCAAACTCAATTTTCTTATGTAAAATCCGACGCTGATCACGAATACATGTAGCGCTTTTCAAAATTTCAATTAGATCAAAAGTTATTGCAATAAAAAATTTTCACATTTTTTGGATATTTGGCAGGGAGACGTCATGAACAGGAAAAAATTTCTAACTCCTATTCCAACCAAACTCAATTTTCTTATGTAAATCCGACGCTGATCACGAATACATGTAGCGCTTTTCAAAATTTCAATTAGATCAAAAGTTATTGCAATAAAAAATTTTCACATTTTTTGGATATTTGCAGGGAGACGTCATGAACAGGGAAAAAATTTCTAACTCCTATTCAAACCAAACTCAATTTTCTTATGTAAAATCCGACGCTGATCACGAATACATGTAGCGCTTTTCAAATTTCAATTAGATCAAAAGTTATTGCAATAAAAAATTTCACATTTTTTGGATATTTGGCAGGGAGACGTCATGAACAGGAAAAAATTTCTAACTCCTATTCCAACAAACTCATTTTCTTATGTAAAATCCGACGCTGATCACGAATACATGTAGCGCTTTTCAAAATTTCAATTAGATCAAAAGTTATTGCAATAAAAAATTTTCACATTTTTTGGATATTTGGCAGGGAGACGTCATGAACAGGGAAAAATTTCTAACTCCTATTCCAACCAAACTCAATTTTCTTATGTAAATCCGACGCTGATCACGAATACATGTAGCGCTTTTCAAAATTTCAATTAGATCAAAAGTTATTGCAATAAAAAATTTCACATTTTTTGGATATTTGGCAAGGGAGACGTCATGAACAGGGAAAAAATTTCTAACTCCTATTCCAACCAAACTCAATTTTCTTATGTAAAATCCGACGCTGATCACGAATACATGTAGCGCTTTTCAAAATTTCAATTAGATCAAAAGTTATTGCAATAAAAAATATCACATTTTTTGGATATTTGGCAGGGAAGACGTCATGAACAGGGAAAAAATTTCTAACTCCTATTCCAACCAAACTCAATTTTCTTATGTAAAATCCGACGCTGATCACGAATACATGTAGCGCTTTTCAAAATTTCAATTAGATCAAAAGTTATTGCAATAAAAAATTTTCACATTTTTTGGATATTTGGCAGGGAGACGTCATGAACAGGGAAAAAATTTCTAACTCCTATTCCAACCAAACTCAATTTTCTTATGTAAAATCCGACGCTGATCACGAATACATGTAGCGCTTTTCAAAATTTCAATTAGATCAAAAGTTATTGCAATAAAAAATTTCACATTTTTTGGATATTTGGCAGGGGAGACGTCATGAACAGGGAAAAAAATTTCTAACTCCTATTCCAACCAAACTCAATTTTCTTATGTAAAATCCGACGCTGATCACGAATACATGTAGCGCTTTTCAAAATTTCAATTAGATCAAAAGTTATTGCAATAAAAAATTTTCACATTTTTTGGATATTTGGCAGGGAGACGTCATGAACAGGGAAAAAATTTCTAACTCCTATTCCAACCAAACTCAATTTTCTTATGTAAAATCCGACGCTGATCACGAATACATGTAGCGCTTTTCAAAATTTCAATTAGATCAAAAGTTATTGCAATAAAAAATTTCACATTTTTTGGATATTTGGCAGGGAGACGTCATGAACAGGGAAAAAATTTCTAACTCCTATTCCAACCAAACTTAATTTTCTTATGTAAAATCCGACGCTGATCACGAATACATGTAGCGCTTTTCAAAATTTCAATTAGATCAAAAGTTATTGCAATAAAAAATTTCACATTTTTTGGATATTTGGCAGGGGAGACGTCATGAACAGGGAAAAAATTTCTAACTCCTATTCCAACCAAACTCAATTTTCTTATGTAAAATCCGACGCTGATCACGAATACATGTAGCGCTTTTCAAAATTTCAATTAGATCAAAAGTTATTGCAATAAAAAATTTCACATTTTTTGGATATTTGGCTGGGAGACGTCATGAACAGGGAAAAAATTTCTAACTCCTATTCCAACCAAACTCAATTTTCTTATGTAAAATCCGACGCTGATCACGAATACATGTAGCGCTTTTCAAAATTTCAATTAGATCAAAAGTTATTGCAATAAAAAATTTCACATTTTTTGGATATTTGGCAGGGGAGACGTCATGAACAGGGAAAAAATTTCTAACTCCTATTCCAACCAAACTCAATTTTCTTATGTAAAATCCGACGCTGATCACGAATACATGTAGCGCTTTTCAAAATTTCAATTAGATCAAAAGTTATTGCAATAAAAAATTTCACATTTTTTGGATATTTGGCAGGGAGACGTCATGAACAGGGAAAAATTTCTAACTCCTATTCCAAACAAACTTCAATTTTCTTATGTAAAATCCGACGCTGATCACGAATACATGTAGCGCTTTTCAAAATTTCAATTAGATCAAAAGTTATTGCAATAAAAATTTTCACATTTTTTGGATATTTGGCAAGGGAGACGTCATGAACAGGGAAAAATTTCTAACTCCTATTCCAACCAAACTCAATTTTCTTATGTAAAATCCGACGCTGATCACGAATACATGTAGCGCTTTTCAAAATTTCAATTAGATCAAAAGTTATTGCAATAAAAAATTTCACATTTTTTGGATATTTGGCAGGGGAGACGTCATGAACAGGGAAAAATTTCTAACTCCTATTCCAACCAAACTCAATTTTCTTATGTAAATTCGACGCTGATCACGAATACATGTAGCTCTTTTCAAAATTTCAATTAGATCAAAAGTTATTGCAATAAAAAATTTCACATTTTTTGGATATTTGGCAGGGAGACGTCATGAACAGGGAAAAAATTTCTAACTCCTATTCAACCAAACTCAATTTTCTTATGTAAAATCCGACGCTGATCACGAATACATGTAGCGCTTTTCAAAATTTCAATTAGATCAAAAGTTATTGCAATAAAAAATTTCACATTTTTTGGATATTTGGCAATGGAGACGTCATGAACAGTTAAACAATTTCTAACTCCTATTCCAATCAAACTCATTTTCTTATGTAAAATCCGACGCTGATCACGAATACATGTAGCTCTTTTCAAAATTTCAATTAGATCAAAAGTTATTGCAATAAAAAATTTCACATTTTTTGGATATTTGGCAAGGGAGACGTCATGAAAAGGGAAAAAATTTCTAACTCCTATTCCAACCAAACTCAATTTTCTTATGTAAAGTCCGACGCTGATCACGAATACATGTAGCGCTTTTCCAAATTTCAATTAGATCAAAAGTTATTGCAATAAAAAATTTTCACATTTTTTGGATATTTGGCAAGGGAGACGTCATGAAAAGGGAAAACATTTCTAACTCCTATTCCAACCAAACTTAATTTTCTTATATAAAATCCGACACTGATCACGAATACATGTAGCTCTTTTCAAAATTTCAATTAGATCAAAAGTTATTGCAATAAAAATTTTCACATTTTTTGGATATTTGGCAGAGGAGACGTCATGAACAGGGAAAACATTTCTAACTCCTATTCCAACCAAACTCAATTTTCTTATGTAAATTCGACGCTGATCACGAATACATGTAGCTCTTTTCAAAATTTCAATTAGATCAAAAGTTATTGCAATAAAAAATTTCACATTTTTTGGATATTTGGCAAGGGAGACGTCATGAAAAGGGAAAAAATTTCTAACTCCAATTCAAACCAAACTTAATTTTCTTATGTAAAATCCGACACTGATCACGAATACATGTAGCGCTTTTCAAAATTTCAATTAGATCAAAAGTTATTGCAATAAAAAATTTCACATTTTTTGGATATTTGGCTGAGGCGTCATGAACTCCGAAAAAATTTCTAACTCCTTTTCCAGCTAAACTCATATTTCTTATTTTAAAATCCGACGCTGATCACGAATACATGTAGCGCTTTTCAAAATTCCAATTAGATCAAAAGTTATTGCATAAAAAAATTTCACATTTTTTGGATATTTGGCTGGGGAGACATCATGAACAAAAAAATTTCTAACTCCTATTCCAACCAAACTCAATTGGTTGGAATAGGAGTTAGACATTTTTTCGGTGTACATGACGTCTCAAGAGCCAAATATCCAAAAAATGTGAAATTTTTTTTTGCAATAACTTTTGGTCTAATTGGAATTTTGAAAAGCGCCACATGTATTCGTGATCAGAGTCGGATTTTAAAATAAGAAAATTCAGTTTGGTTGGAATAGGAGTTAGAAATTTTTTCGGAGTTCATGACGTCTCCCCAGCCAAATGTCCAAAAAATGTGAAATTTTTTTATTGCAATAACTTTTGATTTTTTGGCATTGGTCGCATGTTGCTACATATTTATAAATATATTTCCTCATGCTCGGTAAATAACACGCGTCTTTTAATTTTAAGTAGGTTTTCTTTTTGCCTAAATGGCCTGCCATCGGCGAGTCATGGAATTATCGCATAACATCTTTACGTAATGTTTTAGGTATAAATACCCTTAATTCACCTAGTGTGGTTGTATATTTTGCATAATATAGCAATCCGTCTATCAATTTAAAGTCTCGGGACCAATTTCTACAGATTGATTCATTAATAGAACTATCGTCCGGATTTTCCAAAAACTTCACGATGTGACCTAGCTCCGGATCATTTCTCTGTTCCTCTCTCAACTGTTCTCTAGACGATAATACTAACGATCTAATCACCGCACAAGACACCTTTGGTTCGTCATTACTTTCTAACGGGTTCCTAGCCAACATATCAACCACTAAATTTTGCGTACCTGGGCGATGTTCTCATTCTACATTAAAATTCGCCAACTTTTGTTTTTACCCTGTATTTACCTTAGTCTTTAATAAATCTATCCGTACCGGTTCGTCCGAAATTGCCAATTTCTCAATTTGTGAGTCCGGAATGATTAACGATTTTTTAACAAAATCGAAACTGATCCTTGCATGTGACATAAAATCAATACCTATGATGCATGGATCTTGCATCTCAGCAATCACATAAAATTTCCACAACTTTGAAAATTCTCTTATTTTAATTCTTAACTGTGCCTACATTTCTGCATTGTAACCCTTGAGCTGTAACTACTTCAGCTAACGATTTCTTAATAGGACAGAAAGAAAAATATGATCGACCAATTTTATTTCATCATAATTCAAATCTAAAGCCTTATGAAATTTTAATAGTTGAAAAATAAAGTCTGACGGGGCTTGACCTCTCCGTTGTTTCGATGAAAAAAACTGAGCCTCTAACTCTGATTTATTCCGTATTACAGGAAAACTATCTGACAATTTCTTTTTAAGCGTTGCAAATGCAGTCGCTTCTTCATTTACACACTCGAACCCTATAACGTCAAACGAGTCTAACGCTCTCCCAATTAAATGACCTTTTAAATACGCACATGATAGATTCGCCGGTATTTCATAGTAGGCTATATTGTCATCTATATTAGATATAAACTCAGACACATTTTCTTTACCCGAAAAAAATAATTCCGGCAAAACTCTAAATCCTGCACTTGCTCTTAATTCCGGTATTTCGTTTGGGCGCCAGTGTCGTAGCCTCTCACTACCCCTATGATTATTAAATCCCCTTTGCATATTATCTAAATTTGGGTATGTTGGATTCATGATTAACGACTACTTAATTAATAAATCAATATTATTTATTGACCTTTCTTAATAGAGAAATACACAAATATTAATCAAACTTTAAGAACAACAAATTACAGTGGAGTGCGAGAAGAACCCGATTATGAACGACGGAATACTAACTGAAACCACGGAGAATAACGTATACAATCAAACTACGCATTTATATCTAATTTATGAAAATAACTGACCTGATACCTTTTTAAGGCAGGTTTCTCTAATACTGGATTGTTCTAAGGAGCGGCTTCAATCTTTGATATCTTCAGTTCCGTCCCGAACCGAATTAATGAACCTTTTTCAATAGTCTTCCTCCGGCGAATATACTTCCACTAGTTAAACTAATCTCTCAGAATCACCTTCTTAACCTCGTAGTCATCCTCAATCTCTTCATTTCATTTCTCCCTTTTATATCTTTTTCGAACTCGCTAAACCCGAAACTATCTTGTTTGCATAAGTCACACACACCTTTGGCTCTCGGCGGAGATCGGTTAAAATAAATAAAATATTTAAAGATGTGAGAGAAGGTTGGTGAAACGCGTAAGCACCCGTCACAACCTCCCTCCGAGAAAAAAAGCGTGACTTATTGAAGGTCTAAACGACCTACAAGAACTCGCATAATTTACCTAACGTCTGAAAAACACTGAACCTGCACAAAATTTTAACTACTCTAGAATGCCTAAAAATACTAAACTTGTAGAAAGTTAACTCACGAACTTTAGAGGGCCTGAAAACTCTGAATTTGCAGAAAATTTTAGCTCTTTAAGTTAGAAACTTTAATTAAAGTAGCACACAGAAATGACTACTCAAAGGGTTAATCCACTCTAATTTATTGAACTTGTACAATAAATACAATCCCTACAGTGCATCTCATTCGGGCGAAGATCAGGGGAAAACCTTTCCAGGAAAAACCCTGATCATGCACTTTACTTATGTGCTAATAAATATAAAATTTTACACTAATATCTTCTCACGATATCAAAGTTTTCATCGCATCACTATGTTCAGGGACTGTTGTCCTGAAAGAAAACCTTGTCAATCTTTTCTAAAATATGACATTAAATGCACAGAACTTTTATAAAACTTCCTTATTGACATAAAATATGGCATACATTATATTATATATATATATAGTTTCATAACAAAATAACCTTCATCTGGTTTCATTTTCAAAAAATTCCGAATCAATCGCGCTGCGCTGTTAATGTTTTTTTTTTTTGTTAGTATTCCTAATTGCGCCGCGCCCAGAAACCAGACACTACTTATACGTCTTAATATACACACAAAAATATATACATTTTTTACATAGAATATATTACAACAAACAATACAAGTAAGCTCACATATAAAGCCTCGTCTTTAATGTGTAGCAAAACAATTGCAATTCAACAAATGTTTTTCCACAATTTGGAAAAAAAATAAAATACAAAAGCTTTTTCAACCGATATGAAAATACACAAAACGCAGTAACTTTTGTACTGAAATTTTACAAAAAAAATAGGCTAGCCCACATGGAAAATACTCCGAACTGTCTGTCAGAGGAAAAATAAACAAATTAGAATTATACAACCTGGCAAGTCATTAGATCCAATCTGCATAGGCATTGTCTCCAACCATGGCCTCTGTGCTGGATGAACTTGTCCTAGGGTCGTCCCCTCTGCGTTCCCACCTTCTGGGTCTCATCTTCCATTGAGTCCGTTGAAGTTGATATGCTCCTGCTGAGGCGTTGTTTTCCTTTGTGAGAACTGGAACTTGGCTGTTGTCCACTCGACGACGGCTCCGAAGATTGTATGGACAGCTCCTTTCCTGATGAGGTCTGTTGTACTTGAATCTGTGGGATGGTCCTGAAACTACTCTTTCAGAACTATTTTCTTCCACCTTTCTATACCGCTTTCTGGAGGGACGAGACGGCATTGACGAGGAAAACTTTCTCTTGTCTCGGGATACCTGGGCCTCTGGTCTCTTCTTCTTTTGTATATTATCTCTCCAAGAGTCTGGTCTTCCACTTTTCTCTCTTTCAGTCCAATACGGTTTTTTTCCCTGAAATTATACACCTCACCCCCCGAAGAAACAGCAGATTCCGTTCGTCCACGTTTTTTTCTCACCTCCACTCTATCGCGTCTATTCGCGAATATATCTCTACTACCTTTTAGATTTCCTAATTTCGATCTTTTACGACAACCCCCATCACTCTCCGATTGCACCAATCTCGACTGCCCATCATCCGACCTGACTGATGCCACTGCACCATGATCACTACTATTGTCACTTTCCGACTCGGCAACACTGTCTTCTCTTTGATGGTAAATTCTCACCTGGTCCACATTAACCGTTATTCTTTTACCTAATTTTAATATTACTAAATTATTATTATTTTTTACACTCAGAACTTTATATGGGCCCTCAAACTTTGGCATAAATTTACCTACTATTTTCTTACTTGTCGAACTTAACGGGTGAGTTTGAACTAATACTAGATCATTAACTTTCACATTACTTTCACGCCTCTTTTTATTATAATATTTCGCCCACTTCTCTTGCTGGCGCTTTGTATGAACTCTAGCCTCCTCAAACAACCTTTCTATGTTCCCACAAACTAAATCTGATCCATCAGTTACCATAACTAAATTTTGAAAAGGGGTGATTAAGTTTCGACCTAAAAATAATTCCGCCGGTGTTTTACCCGTTGTCTCATGTACTGCTGTCCTAATAGCACATCCGAACTCTTGCAGAAATTGATCCCAGTTAGTGTGATTATCCGCGACAAAACTCGAAATCATTTTTAAAAGAGTGCGGTTAACTCTTTCTGTTTGATTAGCTTGTGGACGATATACCACAGTTTTAACGTGTTTTATGTTCAACCTGCGACATACTTGCTCAAAAACTTCGGATATCATTTGGGGGCCGTTATCACTAACTAACTTAACAGGAGCTCCATAACGCGAAATATAATTCTCAAAAAATGCATTGGCAATTGCTTTAGCCGAAGCTTTCCTTAAGGGAACTATTTCAACCCATTTAGAAAAATTATCTGTAATTACTAAAATAAATTTATAGCGTTCTGGACTAGTTGCAGGGTATGGGCCTAACAAATCTAAAGATACGATTTCATTCGGAAAATTCGTTACTATCGGAATTAATTGATCAGCTGGTAATTCGTTTTTATAATTGACTTTTTGGCATTGTTTGCAGGTTGCTACATATTTATAAATGTATTTCCTAATGTACGGGAAATAACACGCGTCTTTTAATTTTAAGTAGGTTTTCTTTTTGCCTAAATGGCCTGACATCGGCGAGTCATGAAATTCTAGCATAACATATTTACGTAATGTTTTAGGTATAAATACCCTTAATTCATCTAGTGTGGTTGTATACTTTGCATAATATAGCAATCCGTCTATCAATTTAAAGTCTCGGGACCAATTTCTACAGATTGATTCATTAATGGAACTATCGTCCGGATTTTCCAAAAACTTCACGATGTGACCTAGCTCCGGATCATTTCTCTGTTCCTCTCTCAACTGTTCTCTAGACGATAATACTAACGATCTAATCACCGCACAAGACACCTTTGGTTCTTCATTAATTTCTAACGGGTTCCTAGACAACATATCAGCCACTAAATTTTGCGTACCTGGGCGATGTTCTCATTCTACATTAAAATTCGCCAACTTTTGTTTTTACCCTGTATTTACCTTAGTCTTTAATAAATCTATCCGTACCGGTTCGTCCAAAATTGCCAATTTCTCAATTTGTGAGTCCGGAATGATTAACGATTTTTTAACAAAATCGAAACTGATCCTTGCATGTGACATAAAATCAATACCTATGATGCATGGATCTTGCATCTCAGCAATCACATAAAATTTCCACAACTTTGAAAATTCTCTTATTTTAATTCTTAACTGTGCCAACATTTCTGCATTGTAACCCTTGAGCTGTAACTACTTCAGCTAACGATTTCTTAATAGGACAGAAAGAAAAATATGATCGGTATGTTTTTTCTGAAATAAATGACTTTTCCGCACCTGTATCCCAGAGCGCTTTTAGAAATGTATCATGCAAAAGAATCGGCACATACGGAAGATCAACTGCAGATAATCGTAATGAATTAAGTTTAATTCTATTAGGAGGATTAGACTTAACTAGCGATCGTTTACCTCCCGCAACACGATCGCTTAGAAGTTTAAATTGGCATTTCTTTGCCTTTCGCTGTTGCAATCAACACGCCTCCAATTCTGCTTTGCCGAATCATCATTAGGACCCTTCCTAACCACCATCCTACGGTTCTGATACCGGTCTGTTCGCTGAATTGGCTGATTGTAGCGATTTCCTCCCTCAAATCCTTGATTTTGATAATTACGACGAGAAAAATTATTCGCACCCCTGCCTAGTCCTCTTTGATCATTTTGACTATTTCCGACCCCAGTATCTCTCCAATTTCTATTATTCCTTCTTTCCTCAGGATTCCAACTCACATCCGAATTTCGTCTAGCAAAGTTTTTACTCGAAGCCTGGTTTTCCCTGCATCTATGACGTTCCTCATACCGGTCTACCAACTCTACCAACTGAGCTTTCGTTGTGGGGTTTCGAACTTCTAAATAATCCATTATTTGGGGTTCTAGTCGCATTACTATGTGATCGACCAATTTTATTTCATCATAATTCAAATCTAAAGCCTTATGAAATTTTAATAGTTGAAAAATAAAGTCTGACGGGGCTTGACCTCTCCGTTGTTTCGATGAAAAAAACTGAGCCTCTAACTCTGATTTATTCCGTATTACAGGAAAACTATCTGACAATTTCTTTTTAAGCGTTGCAAATGCAGTCGCTTCTTCATTTACACACTCGAACCCTATAACGTCAAACGAGTCTAACGCTCTCCCAATTAAATGACCTTTTAAATACGCACATGATAGATTCGCCGGTATTTCATAGTAGGCTATATTGTCATCTATATTAGATATAAACTCAGACACATTTTCTTTACCCGAAAAAAATAATTCCGGCAAAACTCTAAATCCTGCACTTGCTCTTAATTCCGGTATTTCGTTTGGGCGCCAGTGTCGTAGCCTCTCACTACCCCTATGATTATTAAATCCCCTTTGCATATTATCTAAATTTGGGTATGTTGGATTCATGATTAACGACTACTTAATTAATAAATCAATATTATTTATTGACCTTTCTTAATAGAGAAATACACAAATATTAATCAAACTTTAAGAACAACAAATTACAGTGGAGTGCGAGAAGAACCCGATTATGAACGACGGAATACTAACTGAAACCACGGAGAATAACGTATACAATCAAACTACGCATTTATATCTAATTTATGAAAATAACTGACCTGATACCTTTTTAAGGCAGGTTTCTCTAATACTGGATTGTTCTAAGGAGCGGCTTCAATCTTTGATATCTTCAGTTCCGTCCCGAACCGAATTAATGAACCTTTTTCAATAGTCTTCCTCCGGCGAATATACTTCCACTAGTTAAACTAATCTCTCAGAATCACCTTCTTAACCTCGTAGTCATCCTCAATCTCTTCATTTCATTTCTCCCTTTTATATCTTTTTCGAACTCGCTAAACCCGAAACTATCTTGTTTGCATAAGTCACACACACCTTTGGCTCTCGGCGGAGATTGGTTAAAATAAATAAAATATTTAAAGATGTGAGAGAAGTGTAGTGAAACGCTTAAGCACCCGTCACAACTTTTCTCCATTTTTTTTCGATAAATAAAACATATTTTTATCAACTGACAGTAAAAACGAGATCAAAGCATGAATATGGCTGAAACTTTCACAGATCCCTACAGAAAAATACGCTTACTAAAAGCAGACCATTAGCAATGCTACCAGTGCCATCTCTTAGAATTTCTTGAGCATCCCTTCGTAAGTGCGCTAATCAAGCTTGATTGGTTTTACTTGATGAATCGGATTAACGATTCTCTTCTCTCATAACTCGAAAGATTTCAGATATTAACCAGGAAATAATCTAACTTCTACAGCAGCCTGACAACCACCACTTACACTCAACTCTAGAGTTTAAATAGCATTCAAAATAATATAAATGACAGTCTCCCGTGGAGAAACCATTTTTTTCCCCAGAGAGGAACAACCTGGGATTCTGGCTTGCTGTTCTCCTTCCAAAACACATCTGGAGAAGACCAACTAGAACGCATATCCTTTTATGGAGTTTCCTAAAGCGATGAGGCACTGCCATCCATCCCTACTGGAGGATCCCCTGGTTCCATCTTTGTGTCACAAACTTTCTTTTCGAGAAATGAATCCGGAGTTCCTTGTCGCAGCTCTGCTACTTAGATTGTATGGCTGCCTCCTGGATTCCATTCAAGGCCTTGAAGTAGATGATTCCTCTATAAGTGATTCCTCTTGAAAAAGCTCTGCTCTCGAAGGGCCAAATTCGTCGCTGTTCTCAGAGCAAAAATATATCTAATTACTTCAAACCAGTTTCTAGCTCCCCCCCCCCGTAAGTTGACCCTTGAGATACCTAAAAAATTTTCCTGCACCTATTAGACAACATTTTCTTGTCCCGAAAAAATAATCTCGGAAAGTACTTGAACAAGCGAGGCAGCTTCTAACCAAGTGTGGAAGTAGTTGAGCCTAAAAGTCGCGACCCTGAGGTCGCTGGTGAAGTTTGAGACACTGAATAATCAGCCATTATTATAAAATTAATAACTTCGCCCATAGATTTACTTTAAAAAAATGTCACAAACCAAGGGAGCGGTCAACTTAATCGCTATATCCTAAATTTCTAAGACAAATAATTAAATCACTCATCTTGGTGACGATACTAAGTAACAACACTAGTCAGTCTTGACCGGTATTACTTGATGAACCGGACTCGCTATCTCCAAGGGCTTCAAATATTACCTAGGACAATCTAACATCTATAGAAGCCTAACAGCCACCTTCTACACTCCCTTCTGAGTTCAAAATAGCACTCAAATTAACCATAAAAAAATCCTAGTTTCCCCACTGTTAACTGCTTATAAATATACAACAGCGAAGAAATATTTTTTCTCAGAGGATTAGTCACAACGCGGTTAGGACCTGTCACAGTCATGAACATTTAATTGCATTTGCTATTTTGTACTACACTTTAGATTATGAATGTTTTGTTTTTACGTTAGTGATCAGAAGAAATATTTGCGTAATTTCATTAAATCCATGTGCTTCCCCAATTTTTTTTTGTGAGCAGTGTATTAATTTACTCACATTGGTCGTTGAATTAGAAGAACCTTTGAGATTTGCATTTGAATGCGTGCGAGGGATGAAGTATACAAACATTTTTTTTAATGACGCTAGTTACATGTGGTTAGAATGCAAGTAAAAGTAAGGTGTAAGAATGCCTTTCACAATGAATGAAACAAAATGGAAAAACGACAGATCTCTTTCACCACTTCAAAAAGTGCTTATTGTTGGTGCTCGTTTAGCAAGGGCCTCGATTTCGAATACAACAAATCTTGCCGGCTTCTCAAAAGCAGCCATACCAAAGGTTTTCGAAAGTTGGAATCAGAACCCACAATCCTCATCTAGAAGTTACTGCGGGTCGAGCCCAGTTTTCTAAGAGCGTGATTGGCGTCGTCTCCGACGAAATATACGATAAAGCATGGACTCTACTGTACTTCAATTGACACAAATCAAACAAGCTCTTAAGAACAGATATCAGCTCGAACCATGCACAGAGGATAGGAATGCAGTCTTTTCTTGCATCTAATTTACAATATCTAAAAAGCTGCATAACGAATGCATGGTAATACCTGGACATAAATGAAGCAAGTAGACTCGATGCACAAGCGAATCAGTGCAATAAAATACTGATCTTGGGTTTCTCATTCATTGGATAAGAAGAGTATAACTAGATATAAAATTTATTTATGATCTATACATACTTTGTTGTTTGGGAGTGCCCAAAGGAATTATGATCTGAATAAAGATCATTCTTGTGTAAGTCCTAATACACAATGAATCAAAAGAGTAAAAGCACTTAAGAGAACAATCTGACAAATAGACTTAAAATAGCTTTAAACACTTCACAAAAGTCGATCCAAAAATCGATTTTTCAATTTTGATTGAAAAATAAAATACCACTCTTTCCCTTTTTCTGCAATTTAAATTTTTGTTCTAGTTGAATTAGAAGTATTTTTAATATTTTTTTAAAAATTTGTTTAAATCCGTCAAACCCAAAACCAGCTGATTGCCACGCCCCTTTCATTTCAAAACAAAAGACACTTGCTACTTTTCAGCCTCATCAAATATTTTAAATTGATTAAAAGGATTTATTTTGATCCGTAACTTGTTCAGGAAAGAAGTGAAGTGAATAATTGTAGCTGTTTGTTTACTTTCTGGAATCTCGCGTGTTGTTTTTTACCTCTTCAAATATTTTACGAATTTCTGTTATTGGAAACATTGTTTCTATCAAAACCTTTTTTAACATGTTTAATAATAAAACGTTTAAAAACGTACAAAGGTACAAAACCCCAAACTTTCCAGAAATTAAATGCGTCATAAGTCAGAATAATGAATTCAAATTATACATGAATAATTCAACTTTAAAAGCTAAGTTAGGTAAGTCAAATAAAGAGTATGTTTCCTTTTAGATTCATTTGAAAGTTTTTTTTTTGAAATAATGAACATTCTACTGTTTTCTTGTGCTTTGAAACCACATTTATTATAAATAAAATGTAAAAAACAAGGTATTCACATAAATTTTGGTCGCCAAATCCAAAGTTTGGTACTAAAGTTGTTGACATGTTGTGACTTTTGTGATGTTATTCAAACATTTCTTAATACCAGGTTTATTAAAACAGTAGTTAATCAAAAAAGATACAAAATTATATGAAGTAAACTGGGTACTATTATATGCTATTATTTTTATTGGAAAAGAGAAGCAACTGCGAAAATATTTTGTTTAGTTATGAATTGTCACGTCCACCAAAGTGGTTTTACGAGTTCATGCATGGCATTAAATAACACGACACAGAAAGTAGCCAGTCTATGGTATTATATATATAACTGCTGTCGAAATGATATCATTTAATAATGCAAGTCCTATTGTACCGGTGTTTGTCTATGGCATTTGGCAAAAAAGGGGTCATGTTTCTCTGAATGGTATTACAGCAGTTAGTGTGAACACTGGGAAAGTTGTTGATGCCGAAAAACTATAGAGGAAATACTCAAGTAATTTTAACGACAATGTACATAACATTGAGTGTTCGGCAGATTACTTCGGAAGTAGTAGGGGGATGAAAGTTGAAGGTGCACTTTGTATTTTCCATTGCTCAGAGGCACGACACAAATTACGATACAGAAATTACGATTTACTAATTGCGACAAAATATTTGAGTGATGAGGACTTTAAAACATACAAAGCAGTTTTAGAATCTTAACCTTAGAAAGATGTCAACATTAAAACATTAGAATGTGTTGGTCATGTTGAGAAAAGGATGGAGACATGACAGGGCATTAAAATCAAAATTTAAAGGCAAAAATCTTGTGAACAAAAAATCTCTAGGAGGTCGTTATAGATTAACAGATGCAGTAATAGACAAATTGTAAAGATACTATGTTTCGTGTGGCTATTTGAAGCAACTCAGAAAACTTGTCAGTCATGATGCAAACTATTTGGGCTATATTTTTTTCATAACTCTCCACAGATTTGAAAATACGACACGGCTTATGCCCATGGGAGGTGATTCGTGGTGTGAATATAATAGGTTCATACTGAAAGGTGACACATATATGCTTAACACAACTCACCTATTGCAATTAGCAATTGCATTAAAAAAGTATTTAGAGGTTTCTCTAGTCGTGAACTCTTTTTTACGTGCTTTAACGGTAAAACTTAAAATTTCAATGAAACCTTAAATTGTATTTGATTTATAGTTCCAAAAACTTTATTTATACAATTAGGAACTTTAAAAACTATAGTATTTGAAGCTACATTTTTATATAATCAAGGTTTCATTACCAAATTAAAAGTTTTAGATGTATTAAACATTCAAACCCTGGATTTTACAAATGTCGAGCGTTGGAAGAAGTAGATCATGCGCATATTAAGAAAGCAAAATAGGCAGTTTTACAATGAACCAAAGAAGCTAGAACTAAAAACAAACAATTAAAATGTAGACAAGAAGATGATCTTGCATATGATACCAGAAATCCAAGTTGTTGTTCTGGTACGTATTAGTTAATAGTAAATTTTTACTTTAAATCACTATTTCTCAAAAGTGTAAATTTCAACACAAAAGGAACATTTTTGAAAAATCTACTTAATTTATAGCTTTGAAACTTTGCACATATGTTAACACTATACAAATAAATATTTTAATGAGAGATTTTGTCAAAAAAATTATTCAAAAAAATTTTATGGATTAAAATGTACAAGAATTTTTATCGTTTTAATAATTTTGACGTGATTCTCCACATATGAATTTTTTTAAAAAAAACTAATCAAAATTTTGAAAAATGCTCTCATTAAAATAATAGAAACAATACAATAAATCTACACAAAAAAATTCATGACTGTACAACTTGTCAATTTATCAAAAATGTTCCTTAAATTTCGTCATTTTTAACATTACGGAGATAGGGAATAGGCTGCGTGAAGTGACCCCCTTAAAAAAGAATAAATAAAAATTGGAATAAAAGAGAAACCAGGACAAAAACTTAGTTCCTGGATGTCAAGTAGTAAAAAAAAAAATTCAACAAAACTTGACCAAACGAGAGAAAATGGTGGAGTAATTTCTCATTATCAAATGTTAATAGGCAAATAAACAAAAAAGATGAACAGACAGAATGGCAACGGCAACAGCTCAAAAAAAAAACTGTCGATCAAATAACAAAGTCAAGACGAAGGTTAAAATGGGATAAAATATTCCCAAAACTAAAATACAATTTAAAACAGTAGACGCTCAAAAGGTGGAGAGGGATCCAATTTTACAGAAATGCGTCAATAAACATTCAATTCCCAAAGGACAAACAATGCGTGAGTGAATATTAACGTCGCACTATTCCGCCACTTGAGGGCTCCTGGCGAAGGACCTCGCCATTTTGAACCATGGTCAAGTGACGAGGGCGACACCTGATCCAGTACCTCCTCTCCTAATTTCCACACCAATGGGAGGATGATTGAGGCTCGACATATTTAACGTGCATCAGCCCCCCCTCTGCACGGCGGGTCTTCAGCGGTACTAGGCTCGATCTCACGACACGCCGATCACGAATCCGTTACCTTGACCACTAGGCTACCGCAGCCGGAGATGGCAAATAAAATTTGAGGAAGAACCACACCAAGACTTACATCGGAGAATCTAAGCTTTCACTTGAGCCGGTTCCACAGTGACGCACACCCAGTCACCAAATGCAAGGATCAGAGCCCCCCTCCTACTTGCTGCACGTAAACGGGGCTCATACCAATCGAAGGGATCAAAGCACACGACCCCTGGTATGGATCCTCAAAGTGGACTCTGGAACTGTGCCATCAGCGCCCTGGTACAGCGTTCGTCAGAGGACTACTCCTGGGTAGCGAATTTGTACTTAGAGATCCGGCTGAAAGCGAATACCTCCTTTCGGTCAAGGGATGGAGCCTCTAGAGGCGATGATTTCAGCAAGTAAAAGATTTCAGATAATATGAAAAAATATTAGGTTGGGGAAAAAGGAAATCCATTATATTTTTAGTAGATGGCTGTAGTGGTCGATATATCTCGTTAAGTATCGATCAAACCATTTCAGATTTATGATCGTTCGAAAGGCGACATTTCGCACTAAAAAAATTTTTTTTGCTTGGTCCAATCAATTGTGAGTTACAGGGTGTTTTAAAAATGGAAGCCAACAAAGATAAAATTCGGTACATTTTACAGTTTTTCTTTGATAAAGGTGAAAATGCAAGCCAGGCGGCTAAAATTGTGAGTGGTGTTTATGGTCCTGATACTGTAACAGCCAATTACGTGCAATTTTGGTTTCATTAATTCCGTTCAGGTATACTCGTCGCCGAAAAATTCAATAAAATCCCAGAAATAATTGAAGTTGACCGGCTTATTAGTAGTCGTAGCATCGCCCAAGAGCTAAAGATCGACCATAAAACAGTTTTAAACCATTTGCACAAAGGTGGGTTCAAAAAGGTGCTTGATGTTTGGGTGCTACACCAATTGTCAAAAAAAAAAAAACATGATGGATCAAATTTACAGCTGCAAAGCCTTGGCCGAACGGAATAAAACCGATTCTTTTCTTAAACGGATGGTGACTGTAGATGAAAAAAGGGTCACATAGACAACATTGTTCGAAAACAATCGTGGTCAAAGCAAGGTAAAGCAGCTCGAACGGCGGCCAAACCAGGAAAGTTCTACAGTGCATTTGGTGGGATTGGAAAGGAATAATTTATTATGAGTTCTTTCCATATGACCAAACATTAAATTCGGATTCCTACGGTCACCAATTAAACCATTTGATGCTAACAATTGACCAGAAGCGGCCAGAATCAGCAAGTAGGAGAGGTGCTGCGTTCCATCAGGACAGCGCCAAGCCACATACGTCTATAATATGACTCGGCAGAAATACTAGGAGCTACTTTGGGAAGTTTTGATGCATCCACCACATAGTCCGGAACTCGCCCCAAGCGATTGCCAAGTTTTTCTTGAATTGCAAAGCTTCCTTGGTGATAAAAAAATTAATAACAGTTTTTCACAATCTTTTTTTGAAGTCAGTTTTTGGCCAATAAGGACCCAGACTTCTATGAGAGAAGCATTATGAAGCTACCTATAAATTAGTAACAAATTAAACAACAAAACGATACATATTTTACCAAAATTGGTAATCCGAAACGTTGAAAAGTCTCGAAGTTCACGTAAAAATAATGGATTTCTTTTTCTCCAACCTAATATTTGAGTAATTTCATTGAACCCATGTGCTTCCCTAATTTCTTCTGATAACTAATAGAAAACAAAACATGCACAATTTTTAATGTTGCGGAATAAAGAAGGAAACTTCATATACTAATATAAAACAAGAAAAAGGAAATAAGTGAAGCTATCGCGATTTCGCAGAAGCTGTTGTCTCAGTGGTCGAATTCACCCTTATGGTTGTTCTTTTGAGAAAAGGGGATTGGAAAATCTCACGGTAGCTTGATCTACAGGAATACGTGGCTTTGTGTATTATCAGGAGACTGGAATACGGGAAAACGCAAAAAACTCTAGCGGAGGCTGTTGGGAGTTTTATAATGACACTCATTGTAAAACTGTGAAATGGATTCTAGAAAAACAGGACACGTTCGATATCGGCTAAGACAAGGTCGTCTACGAGCTACCAAAGCAAATGACCGATATATCCTGTTAACAGCTCGTCCAGAGAGGACAGCCAATGGACGAAGATTCAAAGACAGTTGTTTCGGCAACAGGACGAAGGATTCTTAAGCCAAACAATCCGAAATAGGATTCATGCAGTTGGTCTGCATACATGTAGGCCAACGACGAGTATTCCATTGACAGCAAGACACCGTGCGGCCCGAAGAAAGTGGGCTGCTTAACATCCAGATTGGATGCAAAGTGACTGCAGTCAAGTACTATTTGCTGACGAGTCCCGATTCAATTTTGAGCAGTGATACTCAACCTGCGGCCCAACGGCCTTTTCTGAGTGGCCCGGTCATGGCCCATTGCACTAAGAAATTCAATTATTGGAGAACAATGTACTAAAAATTGGTTGTTGTTGTTGCTTATCCACTTGGCCTAGATCACAAACTAGACCCAAGTCCAAGAGACCGTGTCACCAGGGGCGTCTTAAGACATGGGCTCAGGGCCTCGCCTGAAGTGGGGGCCTCGTTTCGTTCTCGACTTTGTTTTAAAGATCATGATTCGGATAATTTTAAACTGCATGCCAATTGGCAAAAGTGGTAATACTGTATTATATGTGATGACCGTTGTCCATGTCTAGGCCTAATACCATAAACAATCATTCAACTCATTTAACCGAAATGTGGTCATCGGTCGAACTAGTTTATGGCTAAGTTTTTGACATTGAGAGTCGTGCACATATATTTATGAAAATTACCATTTGAACGAGTATTTAACGTCTACTTTTAAAGATTTTAGGTAGGGCCTACCTTTGCATAAGGGCCTAGGGCCTCAAAAATCTTAAGACTCCTTGAAGCCCTGGGCTCAGAGAAATCTTAAGACGTCCCTGCAAGTAGCTTAATTAAATTAAAAACAACGTCCTCCTCATTCAATAATTGCCCCACAGAAGCACCAATACATGCAATGATATGGGAGGGAGAAGCCATAGCCGAACAGAGGCAAGAAGCATATGTCTTCTCAGATCCATTAAATATTCAACTCTTGATGTGACCAGTTCTAAGTCTAGATAAAGTGGTCTGAGCAAGTATAGAACAGGTGCACTGCAGGGACAATCCCGGACACTTAGCGGCATACCAGGCATGTTCAGGCGGAGACCTCCAAATAGTTTTGATCTTGCTCGTGAACAGGAAGTGGACCTCGGAAGCTTGTAGTTCAGAGGAAGAGGCAGTTGGCTAAAAATATAGCGGGAAATTCTACAAATAAGCAGTTAAACCTATCAATTTGCTTTTTTTCTTATGGTAAAAAGTAAACAAAAGTCTAAAAGTAAATAGTTTTTGTGTGTGTTTCATAAAAAAGTTAATACAGTATTAAAATAAAAGCCAAAAATGAATTTAATATTTCAATCAATTAATTTTGCTTTGTCCAATGTTGCTTTAGTCTTATAATATGCTTTTTCGTTTACCCTTACGTTGCGGCCCGCTAGAAATACCTATTATGTGATGTGGCCCGGCGGGAAAAAAGGTTGAGCACCCCTGATTTAGAGTGTCACACCAGATATGCTATTGGTATTGAAAGAAAGGGGCAGTTGAAATAATTAAATATTCATTCAGGAAAGATCACAAAACAAACGTTGTGGTTTGATGCTATGGGCAGGAATCAGCATAGGATCTCGTTTACATACTTTTTAGCTGTCAAATTGCTATTCCGTATGATATGCAGGTCATTACTTCCTCCTAAAAGCCCATGTCATACCTTAAGCTGCAGCCATTGCTGATTCCCTTCTTTTAATGCAGGATAATACGAGAAAACATATAGCTCGTCATGTGGAGAACTTTCTTGAAGCTGAAACAATACAACATATAGATTGGCCAGCATGTTCTCCTGATCTAAATCTTATTCAGGGTGATTGAGACTCATTTGGACGATGTATTTAGAGAGATCACTGCCTTCGCTTACTGTCCGGGAAATGGAGAGTGCGCTTCTTAAAGAGTGTGACAGCATTCTCCAAAGACAAATCGTTAATCTCCTCGCATCCATGCTACACAGGTGAGGCAGTCTTAAAAGTTGGGGGGGGGACCCATTGAACATCCTCTATCAATTCTAAACAGTCAGTTTTTAGTCATTTACATGTAACTAAATTGTTGCCCTGTAGCAATCATTCATGTTCGTTATACTAGTCCTATATTTTTATAAATATAAACATTTAGATGAATAACAGAAAAAAAGAAGAAGAATCAGCTCATTAACTAATGGTACATGCAACATAATTTGAATTTTATATTTAAGGTATCCGAACACGTTCAGAATATTTATTTAAAAAAATAAGATACTAAAATTATTAGAAATGCTTTTTTAGGAATCAATACCAACAAATACTAATTTTTAACCAACAATATTTTTAAGAAAAATATCTAATTTTTATAAAAATCACAACTGTATGTGAAATTTCAGCAATTACTTCAAAAAACTTTTAATGCAATTAGAGAAAAAAATATGAAGATGTCAATTAGTTGATTGATGACATTACCAGCATTTATCGTTAATTATTATTTTTGAAAAAAAACAACTATATTTACAACTATGCATGACATAGAATCTAAAGAAACAAATCAACATCTTCACGTTTTCACATTCCAATCCACTTCCCTGCTCAAAGTAAAACCAGTTATATCATACACAGCAGCATTGTCTTTTCTAATTTAAAGAATGCTACAAATCAAGCCTATATATAGCCAAGCTTTTACAGACTAATTATTACTCACATCCTGGAGAAAACTTTTTATGATAATAAAGGAGAAAGTTTTACTGGTACCTTAAAAATACTTGACAAAAATACATTTCTCTATTTTTCATAAGCTAGTTAAGGATTAGTTAAGAATTATTCATTGAAATCTTTCTTTCTTAAACTGACAAAAAATATATAAAAAGCCTGTGTAAGTACCTGTTCCATCAGAAATTAGTACTTTAAATTAATGAATGTATTAAACTTATTCCTACTGATCTATGTGAAAATTTAATCTTTATACAACAAGAAACATTGAAATACTAACAAATATCAAACACATTAAAAAACAAGTACATGGAACTACCTGGGGACTTGGCACATTTGGAACAATTTTTATTTATTTATTTACTTATACTCATGTCCAAAATTAAGGAATGTGTTTTTCATCATAATTTTAAAATGCCTCCATTGAAACTGACAGAGTTTGTATTTTACATATTTGGAAGAACAGGTAGTGCAATACCAAATTTTCAGTTTAAGAAAAGATGTCATTTTGCATTAGTTTTGCAGACCTACTGGATTGACACAGTTCAAACGTATGGCAATTTTGCATCCGGTTTTGTGAATATTGCATTAAAACATACAAAATCTATTTGCGGTAAGAATGATTTCTCATAATCGTTTAGATAATTCTATGAGAGGAGAGCCATTGACAGGCTTGTCTCAAACGAAAGTGGCTTGATGGTTACAAGTGGTCTCCCAGTTATGGAATCAATTCCATACAGTGGTAGCGTCACCAGGAAGGTCGACCAAGATCACCAGAGCATTGATATCTGCACAGGACGACTACTTGGCTTTAAGTGCACAACGATATAGGCGGACAGTGGCTCCTCAGCTTGCTTGTGACCTTGCTGCTGTATCTGGAAGAATTTCCAGGCAACAACTTAACAGTCATCTCGCAGAAACTGGCTTTTACACCAGGTGTCCAGTCTGGTGTGTCTCTACGACTATGTCCAGAAGGAAAGACTGGAAATTGTGGAGCTGAAAGCATCAGTCATGGAAAACACAAGAATGGTGTATTCTTTTCAGTAATTAGTCCAAATGTACCAAACAAAATAATTCTCGTCGATTCTTCACCTGAAGAGAAAATGGAGATTGCTTTCATCCCTCTTGCATAACAAAAATTGGCAGATTTGGTAGAAAGAAATCCTTGTATGTGGTCACATAATGTTGGGCAGCCATACACCTCAGTGCATTTTTGATGCAGGTTCTGTCAACTCACAGTGCTATAAGGATGAGATCCTGGAAGCCTATGTGAGATTTACTTGGGTGCTATAGGGCCGGACTACAGTTTTATGGACGATAATGTGCGGCCTCATAGAACTCCCAGTGTTGATCAAGGATGAATCTTCTTATGAAGAGCGAATGCCCAAAGGGCATTTATTCTCTGTATGGGTAATCTGTGAAGAGGTAAACGCCGCCACAAAAGGCAGGGTGGAAAAAGTCGATCTCCAGCTTTGAAACCAGTGGGTTTCGGGTTCCCCCTACAAAAGAAGGGTAGCATCCTGAACATAGCTTCAGAGTAAAAGCATGTTGGAGGGGGCAGCAGAATTGCTTTGTTTAGTCAATTGGGAACAGACTGGTTTATTGGCTGATTTCATGAAGTGTGTCCTTGGAAGTGGAGGTTTCTATTGATGTCTTTGAAGGTTAATTGCTTAGAACAGAAATCTGTATAGGCCAGGGATGATGAAAGCTACTTGTTGGTGCATCATGCTATTGGAATGACTGGAAACAAAGTTGTTGAAAGAGTTCTTATTCTGAAGCAAATGGAGAGGATTTTGATTTCTCTCTGCAGTACAGCTCTTAGAAAGTAGATAGGTGCATTCAGGATGAGTCAAAGGGTACTGTTTTGTATAATTTGTTTATTTAAATGATGATAAGCAGAAACATCCCAGATCTGAAAGGCATAGGCTATTATTGGGAGAAGGTAATGAAGATAAATAAGTCGTTTTCTTCTGAGGTTGAGCTTTTGATCTTCTGTAAAGGAGCTTGGAGGGCAGTCAGTTTCTTTTTAAATTTACTAAGTAATTTTAGTAAGAGGGTTTTTAAACGTGATTTTAAATGTGATTCCAAGATAGACAACCTCGTCGGTCCATGGAATTAAATTATGAGAAAGCTTGAGAGGGGGCAGAGTGCTTCTGTTGTTTCCCTTCTTGAAAATTATGGCATGTGATTTTGAGGTATTGATGGAGACTCTCCACAGTGTGAGCCATTTCCAAGGCTTTGCCAGATATTTCCCAAGATTTTCTGCTATTTTTTCCAGGAGTGATTGACTGTGTTAGGATGTCAGTGGCAACTGCAAAGAAGCAGACGTCCACTGAGATGAGGAAATCGTGCATTTTAAGTTGTATAGAAATAATCTGAGAATTTGAGCCTTCAGGTGTTCCAGCTTGGGTGTAACCAACTCTTGAGTATGTGGTATTTAGTTTGATCAGGAAAGTTCTATTTTGGAGATAGTCGTGAAAAATTTACACAAGATATGATGGGAAGTTCATTTGAATTAATATGTAAATCATTCTGTAGTGCCACATCCTATTGAACACCTTTTTGGCATCTATAAAGTCTTCCCCAGTGGTTCTATGGCTATTGAATCTGTCAGTGGTTCAGAGAAGTTGGTGACAAGTGGAGGGGGGCTTCTTTCCAGAATCAATGTTGGCACTCTGGAATTAAGGTATTGAAGAGTTGAAGATGCTGCTGATTTTTTGTGAAAGATTTTTTTCAAATATTTTAGCGATGGAGGAGATAAGGCTGATAGGTTTGTAGATGATGGGAAACTTCAGTTTTTTCTGGTTTGGGTAGAAGTGTAATGATAGAATGCTTCCAGATCTAGGCGAAATATTGGAGCAAGAGGCATTTGTTAATGATCTTTGAAAAATGGGTTAAATGGCATTCATATGTAAGGATTCATGTTGCAGATTTCATTTGGAGATGTCAGAAGTGGAGATTCGATATTGTAGTTATAAAGAAAACTATGAACTGTCCTCTTCACTTTGTCGATGTGGTCATCATTGTATGCAGTTTCATTTTCTTGAAAGAAGTATTTTTAAATGTCCACGCAAAAGTTAGCTTTTTCTTTGGTTCCGTAGACCAGACCTTGGAATCCAAGGTTCATAATGTTGATGAATTTCATAAAGGGTCGGGTATTCGTCGTAAAGATTGATCCTCAAGGTCTTCTAATGTCAATCCTATTTAACATGTTAGAGAAGATCTAGGAAGAGCCATTTCTCAGTGTAGCCCTCCTCCAGGAATTAAAAGTTGCTCTTTTGGAAAAATGGGCTTTGTTGCCACAAATATTGACACCCTCATTAACTGTATTGAGAGTAAACAGTTGTGAGACTTGTATAGCAGTTCACAGTGGTCACACTCCATATTATTATGTTGCTATATTCTTTCTGACATTGTAATATGTCACTGTACCAAATTTTGTGGCAACATAGTAAATAGTTCAAGAGTTTTCACAGATTTTATGATTGCCACCTTAATTTTGGACATGTGAATTAAAATTTCATAATTTAGCATTTCATACAATGTTTCTATTCAAGAAAATGATACAAAATGAAAATTTGTACGTATTATTCAAACAATTTTAAGAATTTGAATTTTTAAAGAAATACTTGGAAAATTTTAAAATCCTACTCCTTTTGTATTAATTTTTTTTACCAGAAAATTTTTTTGCAACATTCCTAAGAACATTTTAAACTTTAGGGATCGATTTTACAATAGCTTAATTAGTCTTGGAGAGAAAATATCAAATGTTGATATGTAATGCTAAAATTCAACAAAAAAGCCAGTATCTGCTAAATTAAAATTTTTCAAACAAAGTCAGTTTACTGCAAAATGGATCCCTAATTTTCTTACATGCATTGTATATAGCACATAGGGGGTCGGGGAATGGAAATGATTGGTAAACTATTGTGGAAGAAGTAGCATAGTGACGTACTTGTAAATCCTATTTTATGTATGTACATCAACTATTATAAGTGGAGTAGCATTTTAAAATCCCTTGATAAATTTTTAAATTTTTCTTTAAAAAATTAAATGGTTAGCTCTATGTAGTAGTTTGAGCAAAAAAACTGTTTTACTACCTTTAAACCAGAGTTTATATATACATAAATCCTGCCTTGTCCCCTTGATAATGATATTTTGCATCATACACAATCAATTTACATAAATAATTATTAAAAAAGCAGAAGGCTGAGTTGAATTATTAATAAAACAATAATTGAAGTATAAAAAAAGAAATAAACAAAATAAAAAAATGCTACAAGAGCAAAAATATATTAAATAAACAAAAAACAAAAATTATAAACAAAAAATATTTTTAATACATAAATATATAAAAAAATTCAAATAAACATTAAAGAATCTAAAGGAATACCAATTTTTTCCCACATGCTTTGTGGAATGGGAGCAAAGTGAGGAATTTTGTAAGATCCGTCCCTCAGGTTACCAGGCCTAAAACTGGCAAGGTAAGTTAGAGGACAGATCTCAGAATTATTTTCGAGACTTTCAAAAGTCTCGCTACCAGAGATATGATCCCCATGATTGATATGAGGTTCTTTTGGAACTCTCCTATTTTTTGGAAGGTGATCTGTTTTTTTATCAACCTTCCTCGACAATTTCTGTCGTGGCCTTAAGTTGTAACCGCGAGACAACTCAAGGGCCTCGACTTTATTGTCGCTTATAGGACAATTCGAAAAGAGCCCCACACACATATCAGCCTTTTTCTCAACTTTTGAGCGGGGCCTCAAGTGGTAAAAATGTTGTTGTGACAACTTACAAGTTTTGTCACTTGAGGCACTGGACAGTTCCGCAGTCGCCAGTTGATCAAAGGCATTGGCGTCAATATCTAAAAATAAAGAAAAAGCATAAAGCATGTAGGAAAACAAAAATAAATACATCAAACATTATAAATACAAAACATTTTAATATGCCTTCTATAATTTATTTTATTATAAAAATATCCTTTGGTTGAATAAGATTAATACTCATTAACTTACACCAAAATTTTCATCAAATTAATTTAATCAATATAGGCCCAAATTTATTTAATAGTTATTTATACCACTTTGACTCATCTAACATCTTCCTCAATGACTCAATTTACTAAAGTAATGTGTGATTCTAACATAATTATGCTTATAATAGTTGTTCTTTACTTTGAATGACATTGTCACTATTTTTCACTGAAGATATATAAAATTTTGAAAATCCCTATCTGATTCATTAGTAGGGAAAGCAATAAAATTTAATGCATTCTTTGTGGTATTGACTGGGAAGTTAGTCCCAAGACAAGATATATTTCACTTATAAGCCTGGTTATAGAAAATGTCTTTCATCTGGAGACATGCTTTTAAGACTACACTGGAGAAACTAGAGTGGGTTAAGGCAAAAGCTGTTGTTAGAGCAGTGTCCTCTGCTAACAATTTAAAGGTCGTAAAAGAGCGTGGCCTTGATAGCCTTGAGAAAAGAAGATATAACTTAACTAAATTCACAAACAGGGCTAGAAGTCATAAAAGATATTGCTAGAACCTTTCAAAATTAGAATAGTAATGCAAGATTAAAAAGATTTTCTCTTATGCAATTTAATAATGGAATTAGGATACTCTTTGGCTGTGAATGCAACAAATTATTTATCAGGAACCTCATTTCACTGCTGGGCTTGTAACAAGTCATATTAGAGCCATGTACTAAGAGTAAGTCCATTAATATCATCAAGGCAAAAGGGGTCAAGACTATTTTGTGTTTGCCTATACAGATGGTTCATCTGATGAAACGTTCTCGAATGGAGGTTAAGGGTATTTAAGACCACCCAAAGTGATGCAACCTACCAATGACAAATCGATACTGCCTCTTGCACTTGTGAACTTAGGGTGATAATTGAGGCTATTTATCTATATAAGACTCTCCCTATTCTAGCAAAAGGTTAAAGATCTCATCATTTCTTGTGACTCAAAAGCAGCCCTCAAGGCAATTTCAAATGGTGGTTCATGAATTACTTAAGAGATTTGCTTTCACCTGTTTAGATTACAAGAGTTAAATAAAGTCTGCTTTCTCCAATGGTTGCCAGCACATTTTACCATTACAGGCAATGAAAGTGAGGATAAACTAAATATCTCAATAATGAAAATTTTGACAATGTTATTTTATCAGATGTAAATGCTGTCATACATTTTAAATTGAGAGGGAAGTCAATTCCTCTAAAGCAGGCAATGTTAAACTCGTATTATGCTACAGGCCACATGATCTGTTTTACGTTAAATTGAGGATCGCATGCTTTCAGTGTTCAAAAAATCAATAAAATATGATTTTCAGAATGATTATATGAAGTCTATTTTTTAAGTAAGGTGCATTTGTTTTTAAAAAAATAACGCCAATATTTTGTTACAAATTACTGTCATTACAATTGACAATTGTTACTATTATTGTTATTTCATAATTTTTTTAGGGTTGTACATACTTTTGCCTATTTTTCTATATAGTTGTCGAGTTTATTAATGCACTTGTCATAACTTAAAACTAGGTTTTGAAAACCCTCTTCAAAGAAGTCCGCCGCCTGGTCAGACAGCCAAGAGTTCATGGTCGCTTTCACTTTCCGTTGCCACCAAGACTGTGTTTGAGGTACCGTAAAAAGTGTAAATCAGTGGGAGCAATGTTGGGGCTGTATGGTGCATGAACAAAAACCTCCCAGTCAAAAGATTCGATTAAATCTCGAGTCATTTGAGAAGAGTGAGGCTCTCATCTTTAAATTTCCTGAACCATTTTTGAACTTCGCTGTCGCTCATTGCTTCAGTGCCATAAACTTCTGTTATCTGGTGATGAATGTCTACAACTGACATGTTTTTCGCAATCAAAAAATGGATAACAAACCTATCTCCCACTTGGTGTACGATTCAATCACCTTAAACATTTTAAAGACGAACAGCGAAGCTTACACGACTGGTCCACCTTTGGCGTGCAACACAGCTTCAACCCACCTTTGCATGGATGCCACAAGTCCTTGGTAGATGGCCGGAGACAGATTGTTCCAGATCTTTAAGCAACGGTCACGCAAATCCGAGATATTGCGAATTGGTGGTCTTTGAACTCTGAAATGCCATCCCATAACATCCCAAATGTGTTCTATCGGATTGAGATCTGGTGAGTTAGGCACCCAGGGCATTAAAATTGTGTTGAAGTAGTTCCAAGAACTTGATGCTGAATTCAAGTTAGCCTTGTGCCACTGGGCGTTGCCCTGTTGGAACGTTCCATTTCCAGCTGGAAAAACAGAGGCCATGTAAGGGAACAACTGGTCTGCAATGATGTTCAGATACCCTGTAGCATTCATGGTCTGCTCTACCACAACCACGGGTCCTTTAAAAAGGCCCAAGAAAACCTCCCCCAAAGAATAATACTGCCACCACCAGCCTGTGTATGACCTACTGTACATTGAGGGAGCAGCTGTTCGTCAGGAAGATGGCGTATCCTGACACGGCCATCAGCATGATGAATGACAAACCGTGATTCATCTGACCAGGCAACTCTCTCCCACTGATCCATGAACCAGTCGCAATGTTCTTGGGCCCGGCGCAGTTGGCTATGACGCTTGGTCAGCAAAGGCACACGAGTGGGACGTTTGCTGCGTAGCCCCATATCCAACAGTGTCCGCTGAACAGTGTGCTCCGATACTATTCTACTTGGCCCTGCATTGTATTGGGCTGTCAGCTGAGCCACTGTCTGGCTCCGGTTTTGCTTCACCATGCGAGACAGTCACCAACGACCTTTTTCTTTGATAGCATGTGGATGTCCAACACCATGGCACAGTTTCACCAACTGCTAGTTTCAGCATCATTCATCCACTTTACATAAGTACTAATAACTGTAGATCGCGAACGACCCACGAGTCGTGCAGTTTCGGAAATACTTGTTCTGAGCCTTCGAGCCATTACAATCTGCCCTCTATCAAAGTCACTTAGATCTTCAGCCTTTCCTATCACTCACAGAAATGAGTGAAAGAATGATTCTTCTGAGTCTGCAGCAGCAGTTAAATACCACTTCCACCTGATTACGTGCCTTCCATGTCATCCAGGTGAGTTCATTGCAAAATGTAGGGGTGGTCATAATGTTTTGGCTCGAGTGTATATGCACCAACAGACCTTACTTAAAAAATAGCCCTCATAACATATATGTAGAGTTGGATATGTGCGATATCACAACCCCTCCCCCTGTATTTAGGGTGGAGTAGTCCACACTGACGTCACACCCCGCCAGGAATGTCCGACTGAAGGACACATGGGAAATGTGGCAGACGGACGTTAGAGACGCTAAGCTCTAGACGTAGGAGGAAGACGTTCTCCTTTGGTGTTTACTATATTTTAAATATTTCATCCTTCATTTTGTTCAATAAAGCATTTATCATTATCAGGTTGTAGTCATTTTCCCATATTTTGGGGGCTCGGCCTTTCTCTTGCATATTAAGGAAAATCTCTTCTAGACGAGAATTTTTTTTTTTTATAAGACGCATTAATATTTTTCTTTCTTCAATGAATGCTACAGGGCGAAAAGTGTAAAAACGACTTGTAGGACTATCTTATTATTGGATTCTTGTGCCTCAACTGGTTCTGGATTAGTGTACGGACTGCTCCCCAACCCCAGGTAGGCAAAGTTTAATTAAACGCATTTTTTGTTTGTTTATTTTGGCTTTCAAATTACTGTATTTAGTAGTTTTAACTCAGAGTGTGATTGGGAAATTTTGATTACAACCTTGCACCATCTATAAATTTTCAAAGTGGTTAATTTTGTATATTAAGATGTCAAGTAAAAATATTAAATTAGGTGATATTCCTATAATTGAAAATTCGTTGAAATGTGGTACAACTCGTGCTGTAAAAACATTAAATTCTATATTAGGATTCACCGAATTTGACCGTTCTTCGCGAAATAAAATAAGAAATTTTTCCACATTCCCTAAAGAATTTAGAGTCGAAGAACACAAAGAAAAAATTTTAACCGAATTCTCATTGCCTGATTTCATCTCAGTCGCTAATTTATTGCATTTAGACGTGGAAACAAATGAGCAAAATTTATGCAATAGTATATTTAAAGCTTTGACGAACTTAGATGAATTCCTACTAACATTAAAAAATTCAGAGACGTCCTTTTCTGAAAGCGAGAACGTAGTTTTTTCTGAGAATCAATCCACGTTTCAAAAACGAACATCAAAACTCTCGTTAGACAGGAATTTTTCAACACAGGGAACAAACCAACACTCCCCCTTTCAACATCTGGGCAGCAACGCAACCCTACCCAGTGTTCAAGGTTATTCTTTCATGCCGGCACATCAAAACGTCTCATCTCTTTGTACACAAAATACTTTTCCTCCCCATTCAAACGATGCTTCCATTACAGAGATGAATACTCAGTTTTGGACCCTTTTGCGGGATATTTCAGCGACTAGTAGAAAATTTACTAGCGAAGATTTTTATTCTGTAAATAGTTTCTTTCGCGATATTGAAGAAAATTTTGATTTATTCCCAGCTATCAGTTCCTCTCAAAAATTAATTTTCGCAAAACGTCTAGTATGTGGAACTGCTAAATCATTTCTTTTTTCACAAAGAAATTTAAATACCTATGAGTCATTTAAAAAAGCTTTAATTGAAGAATTTTCGGATTCAGTTACTTCCATAGAGATTCACCGCAAATTAGAGAAAAGAAAAATGTATAAAACGGAGACTTTAATGCAATATTTTAATTCTATGCGTGAATTAGCAAATAGATGTGATTCAAAAATTGACGAAGCATCAATTATCCAGTACGTCATTAATGGAATTGATGGGCCGCGTTCAGATAAAATAATTCTATATGGTGCAACCTCATTTTCCGAATTTAAGCAGAAATTACGTACCTATGAAACAGTCATTAAAAACATGGGAATACATAACTCTAATTCACCGAATTTTCGTCATTCATATGAAAGCCGAGGATTTGATTCTAAACAACAAAGCTTCCAAAGAAAACCCACAAAATGTAACGTTTCTGACGCAGCTAAAAATCCCCAACGTTGTTTTAATTGTAATGATATAGGTCACCTATCAAAATCTTGTCCTAATCATTCACGTGGTCCCAGATGCCTCTCGTGTAATCTTTATGGTCACAAATCATTTGAATGCCGACGAACTAATTTAAATAATAGTTCTACACCACCTTCTGGTGTAAATGCTGTACATGAATTGCCTTCTCCTGTAAATATGTGTAAAGACGTAACAATTTTTGGCCGTAAACTTAACGGATTAATAGACACAGGCAGCAATTTAACACTATTAAGAAATTCTACTTACATAAATATAGATGCACCGCCACTGAAACAAACCAATACATTATTAACAGGTTTTGGTTTTTCGCGAATTAATGTGATAGGAACTTTTCATTCTGAAATTACTATCGACGATCAAATTTTTTCTGTTACTATTTCTGTTGTACCAAATTCTTGTACAAATTATGACCTCATAATCGGTTGTGACGTAATTAAACAAGCACATCTAAATATATCGCCTACAGGCGTAAAATTTTCACAAATTTTAAGATCCTCTGATAGTGTAGATGAAAATTTTATTATGACGATTTCCGACGATTCACCCACATTCGATATCGGTCCAAATCTTTCTCAGCATAATCGAACTGAAGTCGAACACTTGCTATTGGCATACACGCCTAAAAAAACAAAAACTGTAAACATTGAGCTTGATATCGCTCTTACCGACGACGAACCGATATTTCATAAGCCCCGACGTTTGCTATTTGCCCAACGAGATATAGTGGACACTCAAGTTGATGAATGGGTTGAAAATGGAATTGTTGAGCCATGTTCATCTCCTTACGCTAGTCAAGTTGTGGTAGTAAAGAAAAAAGACGGGAAACCAAGAGTTTGCATTGATTATAGACGCTTAAATCACAAACTTATTAAAGATAACTATCCTCTTCCTTTAATTGACGATATTTTAGATTGTCCCCAAAATGCTAAAATATTTACTACTCTAGATCTAAAAAATGGATTTTTCCATGTTGCGGTAAATGAAAGAAGCCGTAAATTTACTAGTTTTGTTACTCACAATGGGCAGTATCAATTTAGACGAATGCCTTTTGGACTAAGTACTTGTCCTTCTACTTTTATGCGATACATAAATGCCATTTTCCGACATCTGATTTCGAAAAGTATTGTTCTCCCATATATGGATGATGTTGTTATTCCCGCTGCTAATGAGTCCCAAGCCCTTCAATATCTAAAAAAAGTTCTAGAGGTAGCTTGTGATTACGGACTTGAAATAAATTTTAAAAAGTGTCAATTTTTACAAAATAAAATTGAGTTTCTTGGCCATATTATAGAATACGGTAGATTGTTTCCTTCCCCTTCAAAAACTAAAGCTGTTATTAATTATCCAGATCTTAAAAATATTAAAGACGTTCGCCGATTTCTTGGTCTTACTGGCTATTTTAGAAAATTTTTACCCTCATATTCGACCATAGCAAAACCTTTGAGTGACCTCCTTCGTAAGGACTCCCCTTTCCAATTTTATGCTGAACAGCAGGCAGCATTTCAAAAATTAAAATACTTACTTTCCCAACAACCCGTTCTAAGTATTTTTAATCAAAATTCTCCCACTGAGATTCACACTGACGCGTCAATTGACGGTTTGGGTGCAGTCCTACTCCAAAAATCCATACATGACAATCAGTTTCACCCTGTATTCTACATGTCAAAAAAGACATCAGACAATGAAAGAAAGTACACTAGTTTTGAACTAGAAGTCCTTGCAGTGGTCGAAGCACTTAAAAGTTTCGCATCTATGTACTAGGAACATCATTCAAAATTATTACTGACTGTGACGCCCTCGTCAAAACACTAAGTAAAAAAGAGCTTAACCCCAGGATAGCCAGATGGGCACTTTATCTCCAAGAACTTAACTATACAATAGAACACCGTACAGGCTCAAAGATGACTCACGTGGATGCTCTCAGTCGACCTCCACATTGTATGCTAATCCAAAATAGTGTCCATCTTCAATTTCTCAAAGCACAACAGGCTGATGACCAAATCACAGCGATAAAGACGCTTCTAGAAACAACGCCGCATGATAACTATATCGTAAAAAACAAACTTCTGTACAAAACAGTCAATGGCACCGATTTACTAGTGGTACCTGACGAAATGCAGGCTAATATCATAAAAACTGCACATGAACGTGGCCATTTTGCTGTTCTACGCACACAAGATTTAATTAGCAAAGACTTTTTTACATCCCACGACTTAAAGACAAAGTTGAAAAATGCATTCAAAACTGTGTTACATGCATTCTCACAAACCGAAAACGTGGTAAACAAGTTGGTATGCTTAACCCGATAGAAAAAAACGACTTACCACTCCATACATTTCATCTAGATCATTTGGGTCCTCTAGCGACAACTTCTAAGAAATACAAGCACGTTTTTGCAGTGATAGACGCATTCAGTAAATTTACATGTGTGTATCCCACTAGATCTACGGACGCTGCAGAAGTCATAAAACGATTAGAAAACCAACGACATGTTTTCGGAAACCCCGCTAGGATTATCACTGATAAAGGATCCGCATTTACTTCCTCCGCATTTGAAGATTACTTTAATAAGCAAAACATCCTTCATATCTCCATTACAACTGGTCTCCCAAGATCTAATGGCCAAATTGAAAAACAAAATTCCACCATCATTGCTGTGCTGTCAAAACTTTCTGTCGACGATCCTGAGAAATGGTACTCTCACGTACCCCACCTGCAAGAAATCCTGAACTCAACTTTTCAAAGAAGCATCAAGATGACTCCATTTGAACTCCTTTTCGGCACCAAGATGAAGTCTTGCCAGGACATTGAGATAGTCCAACATCTTAACGATGAGATTACAGCTCAATTCCAAGAACAACGTGATGCTCTCCGTCAAGACGCCAAAAAGCAAATCTACAAAGTTCAAGATGAGAATCGCAGCACGTACAATCTCTGGCGCAGACAAGCTCATAAATATCAACTACACAACCTAGTAGCAATTAAACGCACTCAGTTTGGTCCAGGCTTGAAACTTAAGCAAAAATACCTCGGACCATACAAAGTTACAAAAGTCAAGCACAATGACACTTATGACGTAGAAAAGTGTGATTTCGTCGATGGACCATCAAAAACCTCTACTTGTGCAGAATTCATGAAACTCTGGCCAAACCAAATTAACTCTACATGATTTCTCCATAAAAAACTGTTCACAATTTTTCTTCCTGTGAAAGACTTTCGTTATAGATATTATCAACAGACTTTTTATTTAGTTATTTATCTTTGCTCTCATTTTTATTTGAATGACTCTAATATTTTCTTATTTCATTTTAGTACAAATTTAAGTATTTAGAAGTACGAGTATCTTGCTTGAATATGTTCCTGTGTTCCTTATTCCAGATACTTATTTTAGCCATGATCTAATTTGTATCGTTAACATAATTTGTTTTACCCCAGTGGTAATGTATGAAATTTTTTCTATTTATCAATTATTACTTTAAATTTGCTCATTTTTCAGTGTTTTTGTAATTTTTATTTGATGATATTTTGTGTTGTGTATAATTCTTTTATCTACTGTGTAACTATGTATATTTTTAATATTTTATTACTATATATCTGTACCATTTTATCATTGTAAATATTTAGGCGAGGTCGCCTTCCTGGTCATGATGGCCGATGTAGGGTTGGATATGTGCGATATCACAACCCCTCCCCCTGTATTTAGGGTGGAGTAGTCCACACTGACGTCACACCCCGCCAGGAATGTCCGACTGAAGGACACATGGGAAATGTGGCAGACGGACGTTAGAGACGCTAAGCTCTAGACGTAGGAGGAAGACGTTCTCCTTTGGTGTTTACTATATTTTAAATATTTCATCCTTCATTTTGTTCAATAAAGCATTTATCATTATCAGGTTGTAGTCATTTTCCCATATATATTACATATTTATTAGACTCATTGTTACGCACAATGCACTATATATTAAACATACATGCTTGTTTTGTTTGAAGCTATTTTTTAAACTCAACTCCTATATTTTTATCGAAAATAAAAAAATTTTGTAAAAATACAGTAAAACATCACTTTTTAGAAGATATTTGCAATCATTTTTTCAAAGCAAAATATAATAACAATTTTGTTACATATATTTAGTCAATGTAATTTTTTAAATTAACGAGATAGATATATTGATCGGTTAAAATCTTGGCCTTTAATTTTTTTTATTTCTTATTAAAGAAAATATTTGCTCACATAAATGAGTGCTTTCGAACATAGCCATGACATGCAAAACAAATGACAACACATTTTGGGAAATCGATCAACAAATAAAACAACACAATAAAGAAATGAACTGTCGTTTCAATAAGTAACGGTAAGAATTTTTGCATTAATTATATTTGTGAAAAATTTAATCGCGTTTTTACTCCGTTATCATTATTTTAAATAAGTTTACTTGCTATACATTTAAATGTATTGCTTTAAATAAATATTTTTTAAAAATAAAGTAGTATTGTTTTCTGTAAATCATTAAATGAAATTTTTCAATCGTTATATATGGATTTCTTATAATTATGATAAGTAAACCATCTAAACTAAAAAAGTTTTCACTTTTGAAATCAGTGATTTAATAAATTTATAAATACCAAACATCATTTATTTCATCACGATTCGAATTTTTTTCCCTTCAAAACAATAATACTTTGCCTATTTTATGATTCCTTCTAAAATGAATAAATATCGATGCATTTAAATGAATATGATTTTTAAAAAGTTCATTCATCATCTAGAATCAGTAATTTAAAAAATAAAATGCCGAAAACTATCTTTTTTTTTTAAAGAATTTTTAAAAAAACCTTTTTTTTTACAAAATAATGATATTTTGCATATTTTATGATTTTTTTTTCTAAAATGAATCAATATCGGTGTCGAACCTTTAAAAAAAATCCATAATTTTACTTCAAAATTTAAAATAGTAGTGAAATTTCATAATTTGAAAATGTTAAACGAGAAAGCCATGAGACGCACTCACGGGCCATGCACTCACATCGTACGCGTCACACCCACACAAAAAATCTGGCATCAGAAAGAAAGGAGGAAATTAACATAGAGATTAAGTTACACCCTCGGTAAAAGCCCGTGCAACGCCGGGCCACGCAGTTAGTCTAATATATAAAATTCTGCTGTCACAGTGTTTGTAACCAAACTCCTCCGAGACGACTAGACCGATTCTTATGAAATTTTGTTCGTATATTCAGTAGGTTTGAGAATAGGACGCAAACTATTTTTCATTCCGATACTGCAATTAGTTAAAAATATATTAATTAAAAACCTTAAAACGCGTAATTGTTTTACCCCTGTATGTTGCTTATTCCGCTGTTTATTTCGCTTGGCGTCGAAAATCGGTTTCGCGCCAGATGTGTGATTTTTCTCTGTTCCACCGTCCAAATCACCCTGCTCATGGCTTACAATAGCAAAATGGGTGTCTATAGCAAATCAAAAATCTCCCATTTTGGTGAGTGAAAAGTCCCCCCCCCCTTTTTTTTTGTACATATCTTTAATTTAAAAATTTATATATTGCATCGGGCAAAACAAAAATATCTAAAATATTTGCGAAAACATCTTTTTTACTTCTCGTTATCATTATTTCAAATAAGTGACACGAGTTAAATGAAACGGCTAGATCGATTCTTTTGAAATTTTGTGTGAAAATTCAGTAGAAAGCAGTTTTTGTTATACAAATCTATCGATGCAGTTTGCGATACCAACGAAGCTGTAAATTATCCAGCAGAGTTTTTGAGGATATTGGATTTGCCGGGCATGCCACCACACCATTTACAACTGATGGTTGGATCTCCGATTACTTTGTTTCGTAATTTGAACCCTCCATGGCTGTGCAATGGCACGTGATTAGTCATGAAAAAATTGATTGAAAACGTTTTCGAACGCATTTTGAATGGCAAGTTCCTAGGAGAAGATGTATTACAACCACGATTTATTATTATTCCCACAGATATGCCAATTGAATTCAAACGGATTCAATTTCCAATTAGATTGGCCTTCGCAATGACAATCAATTAGTCTCAAGGCCAAATGAAGTCTGTTTATGGCTTAGATTTGGGCACACAGTGTTTTTCTCACGGACCATTATACGTGGCATGTTCTCGCATGGGTAAACCATCTAGTTTGTTTGTGTTGACTAAAGATGGACTCACACACTAAAAATATCGTACATTCCATTGCAATAAGAGACTGATAGTGTTATTTTTTAATTGTCATAATTTGTGATAGAAATGTAATTTGAAATTTATTAGTTAAAATAATAAAAGTACAACGAATTTTAAAAAAATGAATATTTGGTGTTTTGTTACTTTTATAGGCGTCACCGTTCAGATCACTCCATTCCTATTTCAGTCATATGCCATGCCCCCACACTTAAGATGTGAGTTAGTTATTTTTTATATGACTACAAAAATATTCACTAGAAATAATTTTTATGGCAAAACAACGTTTGTGTGTGTGTGTGTGCCGGGTCAGCTAGTATATATATATATATATATATATATTTAAAATACAAAAACACAAGTATAGCATGCAATGGTCAAGCGGAATGTTTGAACAACTACAGGCGATTGTGAGATTAGGGATGTAATCAATGCAGTGAGCTTACGTGAGCCATCAGAAAACATTTGTTACTTGAAGAATCAAAAATAATATAAAAAACGTAGTCAAGAAGCTTTGAATTCACCACAAAAATTATACTTTAGCTCATTGAAGACCCAGTTTGGGAATCTTAAATGGAAAACTTCCTGAATAAATAGCTTCGATATAATTTTTTTGGAAAAGTAGGGGCGAGGCGCCATCAAAATGTTTGTCGTTATTAGCCATTGTGTAAGAGACAATTAGCAAAATAAAAATAAAATCAGATCTTAATGCGACGAATAAGAAATGTCAGCGACGAATGCTGTCAGCGACGAATAAGAAAACATTGACTGATTTACTACTTTAAAAAATTTAATTACGAATTATTCAAACATCAAAAACTTAAACCTAAATATATCAAAATACAAAAAATAAAAAAAAATTTAAAAAAAAAGGATTGCTATATATTTTTAATAATATATCTCCTGCTAATTAGCTATGATTGCCTTTGGTTAATCCAGCTAATAATATATAATAATAACAGATTATTATATTATAATAGGTAATAGAAATAATAGGGTAAAGTAATAAATTAAATAATATGAATTTGTTTCGAAATTTCGAAGAAAAACATGACCATGTACAATGCGATATTTTTTAAATATCCTGATGTTGTAATTTGTTCATTATCATTTGACATTGAAAAGCAAGATTTACAGCTTCAACATAAAATCATTATAACGAAAAACAAACATCAATTTTTGTATAAATATAAGAAATATTGAGCTCATTATTATTCAGAAAATATTTTTCAGTTTGCCTACAGCTTCAGATTGTACTTCAAAGGTATACTTACAATTATAATTATTTAGTAATGATTTAATTTCATTTATTGCATCGTAAGTACATTATTATTTTATTATTATGTGGAAAAATTTCGTTTAGCGCTTACGTTCTTATTTACTTGATGTTGTGTATTCATATTGAATGTTGAAATTTGGTTAATGATTTGCAGTGGCCAAAATGTTAGTCATTGTTAATCAATATAGAAGATAATTAATGGAATAACTAATATATTAAAATTTCCTAATTAACACGAATCTATTTCGAAAGAACAAAAGAATAAGCTTCATTATATGCATCGAGAAATTCTTATATTTATTTCGCAATTCTTCTTTGTTCCGTACAGCATTAAAAAATAGGAAGTTGTCTCAAAACAAGGATCCTAAGAAAAAAAAATCCTTTTTCATATTAATATATAAGAAAAATCAACCATACAATATTTGTAAGAAATCTCCGAAAATTTTTTACGATTCAAATTCATTTCCAAAGGTAAGTTCATACTTTTATGTTTTTAAATTAAATACAGTAGAACATCGTTTAACCGAATCAATTGGGACCGGACACCGTTCGGATTCGCGATTGTTCGGATAACCGAAAACCGAATGCGATCCATGCAGGACACTATACAAATATTGAAAATTATCACATGTGGGAAATGTGCTTGAAGGAAAAGCAAAATAGGTGCAAAATGTCGCAATTTTCCCTGATTGTGGAAAATAATCACTTATTTTGCGCTGTACCATTTTACATCTTCGTTTTTTCAATGGAAGGTATCTGATTCTCTTCAGCAGCAGCAATTGAGTAGGACAGCACTCTGATTGTTACTCCATAGGTGTTTCTAACGCAGAAACGCGTCAGCATTTTTAGCGCGTTTTTCACGTAGTGTAAAAAAAGCGCTATTAGGACGCAAATTTCGTCTTTGTCTTCGTCCTCGTCCTCGTCTTTGCCTTCGTTCCATATTTTGTCGTACCTTTTTCTCAGAGAATAATTAACCGATTGACCTCGGGTTTTTGGCATTTGGTCGCATTTGTGCCCTAGATTAGATGAATCATATTTAAATTTAATAATTTAAAAATTAATTTTTTTTTAAATGTTTAATTTTTTTTTTTAAAGTATAGTACTATTTTCTGTTAGTAAAAAGTTCATTAGTTGCATTATTGTAAAATACAACATGTGAAAAACGCGCTAAAATTACTTGGCCATGCCAATGATTGATATCTTGTTTACTTCCGTTGTTGTTGACCTCGTACATCCGTTTCATCAGATGCAATAGACATACAACAGGCAAGATGCAAGGTTAGTTAGTATTTATTTATACTTGTGTTTATTTTTCTTTTATCTACTTGCATCTTGCGTATTTTACTTCTAGTACTTATTTTTACTTCCTTTCATGAAACTAATTAATTGTATGACTATTGTATCTGTTCTAATACTTATTTGACTCTAAAATACAGTTTTCCACAAAATTCCTGAAATTCGTTCACACCTTTCATTATATTGTTACTTACTATTAATTTTTAAATATTTATCTGAAAGTTTTTATTTCTATTACATTTCGCTATGTTTAAAATGTATTCGCACTATAACATCTTAACAATTTAATACAAGTAATTAAATTAAATTGGCAAAAATGTATTTAACCTTGTAATTCGATAATCGAATCTGTTCTAAGATGGGGGGGGGGAATGTGTCCGCTCAAACCACGATGAGTTTCAAAGTGTCCGCTCAGCCCACGAAATGTCATGTGTCCGCTCCAACCACGTCCGCTGTAGCCACGCCACCAAACAAACTAACCTAATATTCCACGCAAATGTTTACCAAATCACACAACTGAAATCCCCCAAATGTCCCTCACCTTGAGTTTTACCGTCACTTTTGGCTTCACAGGAAACAAATATTGAGCATTGCACAATTCGAAAACGTATCCGGACTTTGGTTCGGATATTTGACGCTCCGGATAATAAACGTTGGGATAAACGACGTTCTACTGAAAAGTAAGAAAACTTGGAAGCATACAGTCTTTATGCCTTCCTCGTGGTTCAAAATTAGGAGATCATTTGGCAATAAACCTCGTGCTACTTAGAGTATGACGATAGTAAATAATAAATTATTAAAACTTATACACTTTTTATGTCGTTTATTTTAATTAAGAAAATTTTGGTTTCTTATTTTTACAGTGCTATTGACTAAATTCCAGTGCAAAGTCAGAAGAATGAAGTTAGTGATTTTGTTCGTTCTATTGCTACCAGCTGTGATCTGCAGGCGAAAAGACAGACGTAAAGTATTACCTGCCATTATAACAAGAAATATTGAGAAATATATTTAATTTCTTTAAGAATTCTATTTATGGTTTTTTAAATCTTTAAACCAATTTAATTTACATTAATAGAATTAAAAAGGCCTATATATTGTAAACTTACTTCATGTTTTATACAATGCAAATTCATGTTTGAGAAATATATGCTACATTTCCTGATTTAATCTAAAGGTTGTCGTGACTGAAAGCCACCCCTTACACTACTGTCTCCCTATCTATCTGAAAATACTGTGAGATGTGTAGGCGGACTTAAATGATCAAAAGACATAATTGCAAATCAAAATAGATTTATTGATTCTAATCAACACCAATGTTTAGAAACACACAATTCAATTAAGAAAAACAAATAAGAGTGGAGTACGAAAAGGGGAATTACTACTAGCGGAATATTCAGAATGTCAACTGAATCTAGGACAGCTTAAACGCGCACAAGTACAGCTACACCACGTACGCATATTCGCAATATCTTAAATAAAATCACTGACCGTATATTTTTCATCGGCTGTTCCTTCGTGAAGATTACGCCTTTTTACTGACTGGGAGAATGGGTGAAGAATCTACGCTCTGTAATAAGAATTTTCCAAATATTCAATCCGCTTCTCCTCGAGTACCTCCACACTTAACAGCTATCTAAGATTGAAAACAACTTGTGCTGACGTCCCGATCTTTAATTCACTTGACTTCTCTCTTCCTAGCACTTCACTTTACTTAACTTTTTTAACTCGCGAAACCCAAACTTATATAATATACTTTATTTGCATAAATCACGCCGGCTCTCGGTGAAGATTGGTTGAAATAAATAAATTATCTTACAGAAAATAGAGGAGGTTAGTTGAAGACCGTATAGATCCGTCACAAGGTGACTGACAACGTTCGGAACAATGATTTTGAAACAGCGTATAAATGGATAACTTTTCGATGTTTAGTGTCAGTTAAAATACAATAAAAATATAACATTGCTAGGTAGAATATTATGAAGAAAAAATGACACATATATTTCACGCATTCTTCTTTTATAAAAAATACTTCTATAAAAAAAGAAGCATGTATCTAAGCACTATACAAAACCAATACCAGAATAGAGGCTGAACTAAAATTTTTTTAACATTTACTTTATTTTCATAGATACACTCCATTAAATTAATAATGAGTGCTTTTAATAACATTTCTTACCTCTCTCTTACGTTTTAATATATGAAGTCTTCTCTAAATAATATATATCAAAAATAATAGTTCAAACTTTGTGCAGAAATCTTTGGTACATACATAGTCAAAACATTGTTATTGTTAAGCCTTTTTCATACAAAAATGTTTTGAAAGTATATCATTATTTTTTTCATACTTTGCAAAAGAAAGTGCGTTTAGATACTATTATTTGTAATAATATTGTTCTAATAACTTTAATTGTATATTCAAACTACGCAAGATGTTAAAAATTATCCATTTATACCATTTTTCAAAATCCCATTTTCAAACGTAGTCAGTAAAGAAAAAGAACTTATCCTAGCACTTAGGTAGCGTAATCGATAAGAAAGAATAGTACAGTCTTACAATGAAATGGAATACCCAAAGAAAAGGCTAATACGATATAATATTGACACAGGATAATTTAAGCAAATAGGATTCGAAACTAACAAATGTAATTTCTCTTCCATTTATAAGAACCATTTCTAATGTTACTCTTCTACAAGTATTTCTTTAAAATTCTCACCCGTTGTCTTAAACCTGTATTTCCCATCTGGAAATATGGATGCAAGTTATGGTAAAAAATCAACATAGAAAAGAGTTCGCTCCTTTTAAATAATGTAATGGGTTGAAGGGAAAGTTCTGTCGTATTTTAAATAGGCAGGTGATTTTTCTTGTAAATAAAAAAAAACATCTGGCTAGTGAGTCATTCGGACTCCACCCCCCCCCCGTTTTTTAGCTGCTTTATAATATAAAAGGAGTCTTTTTTTACCGTTCATAATTTACTTGTGATATTTAAAGTGAAAAACATAGATAAAATGCATTTATGACACTGCATTTTGTATGAATTCCAAAAAGGAAGTACCGCATCTGTTGCATGTAAAAATTATTGTGCGGTATTTGGAAAAGATATTTTAAATGTCCGTACTTGTCAAAGATGGTTTAGCAAATTTCGTTCCGGGGATCTGAGCTTCCAAGAAAGTGATCGATCTGGACGACCATCCAAGATCGATAATGATGTTTTGCGATCCATGTTGGCAAATAATCCACATTTAACAAGCCGAGAAATTGCAGAAGAGTTTGGTATTCATCATACAACTGTTGGAGATCACATTAAATCTCTTGGTTTTGTGTAAAAGCAAAGTGTTTGGGTTCCACATGAATTAACGGAAAAAATTCGTATGATCGTGTAAGAGAATGCGTTCATCACTTTTGATTAGACACAATGGGGAGCCGTTTTTGGACAAGCTGGTTATTGGCGATAAAAAGTGCATTCTTTACGAGAATATTAAGAGAAAAAAATCTTACTGCAAACCAGGAACATCAACAGCAACAGTTCCAAAACCAAGTATCCAGCAACGAAATGTACTGCTTTGTTTGTGGTGGGACAGGAAAAGTCTAGTGTACTATGGTTGCTGAAACAGGAGAAAACCATTAACGCGGATCTGTACTGCAATCAGCTGGACAGATTGAATGCAGCTATCAAAGAAAAAAGGCCTGCATTAGCGTGTAGACAAGGAATAGTGTTCCACCATGATAATGTTCGACCGCATACTGCAATGGTGACACAACAAAAACTGAATACGTTAGGAAGGGAAGTCCTAAGTCACCCACCGTATTCACATGACATTCCACCATCTGATTATTACCTGTTAAGATCTCTGCCAAATTATCTAACTGGAAAAAAATTCAAATCTTTTGAAAATGTTTCTAAGGCAATTGCTGATTATTTTAACTCCAAGGGCGAGAACTTCTACAAAACAAGAATTCACAGGTTACCTGAAAGATGGAAACAGGTTGTAACATATAATGGAGCATATATAATTGATTAATAATAAACATGTATTTTTTAAATGAATTCAAATATTTTCTTTAAATACGACAGAACTTTCCCTCCAACCCATTACTTATTTTAATTGATTTAGCCGAAAAGTGCAGTAGAAGGTAACTAAGGGTATATTAAAAATACATTATTACTCATGACTTCCTCTGTAACAATTCATAGAGTCAGTTTCTTGGTCAGAGGGAGCTGTTGCAAGTTTAATCTATATGATTTCATAGCACATACATTGAAGAGAAACACATTTGAACACTTTCTTTGATGCTCTTGACACAAGAAATGTGTATTTCCTTTCTCAACATTTAAAAGTAAGTGAGAAAGAAAAGAGAAAGCCTGGAATACCGAGGATACGAAAAGTATGACTGCATTTTCAAATATTATTTCCGAAAAAAAAAAACTCATTTGAGGGGCTTTTTTTGATCCATAAGAAAAACAATATATTTTTTTTACAATGCATTATTGCACGATTTCAATTAGCGCACTATGATATACGCTTTATACATCGAATTTATACGAGATTGCTATCCGAGAATCTGTAAGATAAACCATCTGGAGGTCCACTGTAACTCGAAAACTTGAATTTTCGTTTTGACAGCATCACTATTTGAAGATTGGTAATGTTTTTTTATGTATTTTAACAATGTGAAGTACAAAAATGTTATGTATAGAAAAGTGGTTGGCCAAGCTATTGGACGTCCTCTTTCCAATTTTTACCAGTGCAAGAGTTTCTCCCTTCCACATTCCAATGTGGTGGCGTCTCCTGAAAGCTGTAAATGTGTTGAAGATTTAAATTTGACAAACCATGCTACAACTTGTTTTTTTTTTCTCGCGATAAAACCATTTTTGAACCGAGGACATTCTAAAACTCAGATGTTGCGTCATCTAGCTCTCCTTTTGTCAAAGAGAAACCTTAATTATTTTTTTTTCATGGAACTTAAGAAACCGTAAAAGAAAGTCTGCTTATTTTTAACTATGTAATGCCGGTCGGTTCCTGCTTCCCTCTGAAATCCCTTGTCCACCCGCAGACCCGGCTAGGTGTGTGGGAGAAGCTGAATAATCAACAGACATGATTCTCACTAACTATTTTATTGATACCAAAATATCAAGCAGGCACAATAACAATCTAATTAAGATAATAGGTCAGACAGTAGAGCTCGGAGGTGAGACTCAATAACCTGGGATAATAATACGAACCCTCAGCTGATTCCACGATAGCTTAAACACGCTCAATATAAACTACGTCGCACACTAATAAGCTAGCTTCTATTTCAATAAGGATCACGATACCTGTACTTTTATGAAGTTGAGTCCTACACTTGAACCTTATCTGGATTTAATCACCGCCGATCGATCCACTCTCAGTAAACTTCCATTGATAAACTCCAAATGCACTTAATCATTCCACGATCCTTCACTCTTTAACTAAACAACTTACTCGCCAGCTCCTTGCCATTTAACTTGCCAACTCACGAATACAGAATTTATATAACATACTTAATTTGCATAATCACATTTTCTTCCTTCGGTGAAAGTTGATTGGTAAAAATATTGCCCCAGAAAAGTCTCCAAGGGATTAGTCATAGACGCGTATAGATACGTCACAACTGTAATTCTCTTTTATCATCTTTGTTGTTTATGATCGGATGCCTTCACCAAATTTACAAATGGATGCTTGTTTTCTTTTTTTTAAATTGATCTTTTCCCTAATTTATTATGCAATGTGCTAATTATATAATTTTCCTCTTGTTATCAGCTGCTGAGTGTGATGAGCCAATGGACCAAGGGGGTTCATGTTCATCTTATATTCCTATGTTCTATTATGATCCTGCAGATATGACATGCCGACTATTCATTTACAAGGGATGTGGTGGAAATTATAACAAATTTAAAACAAAAGAAGATTGTCTGAGAGAATGTGGTGAAGAAGACATTACACCTAATTGGGAAGAAGCAGAATGTATGTAGTTAACGCAATTTTTGTAATTAATTGGTGAATTTATTCATTGTTTCTTTATATGCAATATTTATAGAAGATTTTAAACATACATTTTGCAATGCTGTTAAGCACATAATCCTTACTTGTAGAACTGTACCTGAAATGGAAAGGCAGTCGAAATGTGTAGTATAAAGGCTTTTATTTTTTGAGGAAATAGAAGTAATAATATTTACATTCGCATTGTGTGAGTGCAGGTACAATCAGAATAAATTATTTTTACCAATATCAGAGTTAATTTAATTTAATTATATAAAAATATTATGTTCGTATTAAAAATATTTCACAAGTCTGAAACATTTTCAGGAATATTACCTTTTTTAAAAAAAAAATTATATTGAAGAACTTTAAGTAAATCAAATTGCAATACTGCATTTAATGAACAGTTTAAAAAAAAGAATTCGCTTTTACATCTGCTTAGAAATAATGACAAGACTCATATAATAATTGTATTAGATTAAATAAATCATTTTTTTGGTCCACAAATTGACTAAAAAAATATTGAAAGATGATATTTCAACTTCAGGTTGTGGGGGAGGGGTACTAACTGGGACCCCTCTCCCTCCGTCCTGCGCGTCTTTAAGTGTGTGTGGGGGGGAAACGAAACATCACCAACAAACGCCATAATAACAAATAGATTTATTCAAGCTCTGAATAAACACTTAAACAAGCACAAGTTTAATTATAAGAAGAAACCTAGGAGTGATCCCTAAAACGTCGATTAATCCTAATACTCAATTCTAAGTAAACCCGACTACCAGAAATGGACAAGGAGAACAATCACTAATGACCTCAGGTTGATTCTAAATCTAATATCTTAAAGCTTCAA
>BMAO01003438.1:0-23385 GCA_019973975.1 Trichonephila clavata
ATCCCTAGTGTGCCTGTTTGGCTTGGGCACTAACGGAAATATTAAATTCCTAGAATGGTTCACATCGTCCATCTCAAGTGCATCCCTCTATGGAGGAGAATGCACACCAAAATTACTTTGGTATATACCAACTATATGTGCCGCTCTAGAAGTGATACCAGGTCCCGGGAATGTACTAGCTCAAGAATCGTAATTGCCAATCCGCAGACCCATTGGGAAAAAAATCTTTGAAATCGTGGGTGTGTGATTTCAGTTTCATTATGACCACTGCAGCTGAATGGCCATAGCCATAGTCGGCTTCGTACTGAAAAATCGAAAGTTTGAATTTGCTGCACTAAAGTCCCAGAAGAAGGAATAATGAGCCTGGTAAACGTACATCTAATGAAACTCAAATTTTCTCATGATAGTGATTTGGAATTTATTGGAAGGAGGTAGTAAATGAGATGTCATCTTTGTCGTGGACGCCGACATATGCCGCTAACAGCCGAAATGAATCTCAATAAACAATCTTTTCTTTTGATATTATATTTAGTACTGTCATTTTCGTAGTTATGTGATGTTTTGTAGCTTACAAAACCAATTTTTACTACTTGAAATAAGGAAAAGGGCAAACTTTCACTTATAGTATATGGTTCATTTGTTAAGATATGAGCAAAATTTTATCAGTTTACTTTATTTACTTTAAAATGTATCATATGTACTGTAGTGATTATTCAAACGCATGGTTAGGCATAACATTTCTTTTTGTAGAATCCGAATAACAATTTCAACTTTATATGCGTCTTTCCCTTTTTTAACAAATATTCCTCGGCACTTGAGTGAGTTTCAGAATTATATCCATAGCCTATAGCTATCTTGTTGTTTTAGAAATCAACCATAACAAAGAAAAAATCTTAAACTATCTAATAACGAATTTTCTTCATTAAAAAATGTTGTGCTTAAGAAATTAAAGCAAGTATGAATTTAGTTGAATGATATAAATTCCATTTCTCTCTCTCTTAGAATTTTTAAAAAACTAAATTAATTCAAATAATTTATTTATGTTTTATTTAAAATTCTTACATTTAATTCGTACAATCTAAGAGGGAGCTGTGTTAAATTTTGTGGTGATCTATATTCAGAAGTCTTAGAATTGCTTCTCCAAATATGTAAGCAAACTAGACTTAGCATAGAAATATCGTAATACTTATCCTTTATAAATGTCAAAAGCTTAAAGAGCTAAAATTAAAAGCTCTCCATCTTCGAGAACAGTCTCGAAATACATTCAATTTTATTAACATATACCTAGTTCAAACCCAAACTAGACTTCGACATCTCAACATTCAAGAAAACTATTCATACCATAAATCATATCTTCCCACACGAATTAATCTTCAAGCTCAGGGGATATTATTTCCACCAGATTTCAGATCGATTTCATTAATTTGATATGAAAAATACATATGAATGACACATAAAGCTCTCATATGAATTTGTTAAAAATAGTTAGCAGTTGCATAATAATCTGATATGCATATATAATGAAAGACGCTATTATGTAGTAGTTTATGCGGTAGTTTTCACAGTAATTTATGTATTTCTAAAACTGTTATAAGAAGGTTATACGATTGGATTTAATTGGTATGTTTGAAATATTCAATACTATATGGAGTTTATGAGTGTCGTTTGCATACAATATTACAAATGTAAAGCAGAGTGTGTTGTAGATTCATAAATGATTGATTTAGTACGAAGAACACTGTAAATACCTTTTAACATTTAGCGAGGCCTTTTTTCCCTAAGAATACACAGGAGTAACGAAAGTGAATGAGATAAAGCTCTTATTCCCCAAAATAACATTTTAAAACCATAAATGAATATTTAAATAAGAATAATGTTACATTCAAGAAAAAAATCTTATTAGTATAGTATTCTTAACATATAAAAAAGCATGCTAAATAAAATTTAAATAATTAGGATACCTTAAAATATATCAATATAATATTCTAAAATACCATCACAGATTAAACGGTGATTGTGATTTTCAGTAGCTTAGTCTTTGCTTTTGATTCATTGAATGTGTGGCAACTCGTGCCCCGGATTCTTGGTAATCCCTACAAGAGGGAATTTTATGAGCCATCCGATGGGGAAATTCTAACAAAAATACAATTAATTATTTTGTTTAGAACAGTGGCAACGATCGACGATCTTCTCCTGATATTTTCTCAACTCTTCATTCTACGATATTCTTTCTAATCCAAATTGCTCAAATGCAATTCCAATAAATTTATTTAGATGTAAATTCACAATTTCATCCAAATTTTTTACTATAATCATTAAATTTTTCTATCACGTCAGGGTTTTCCAAAGTTATTTTATAATAAATTTCCTCGTCTTAAGGTTCTTGTTGTTCAATTCCAAATAGAGTCTAAACACACATTTTAATTTCATCATTTTATTAAACACGAAACTACAAAACACATATTTTATGGAACAAATATATAAAATGAGACAATATAACCTATGGTAATAAATTGGATAAAAATAAATCGGAACAAGAATTATCATTGTGTCTGTTCCAAAGAAATTAATCAGTACTTCCTTTTTTACTGTTTGAATTCTGTCATCGGAGAGGGAATATATGCCTAAAATCTCTCTTGGTAGGGATTACCAAAAATATGTCGTACGAGGCTCACAAAATACATCGATTAAATCTAAAAAGAATTTTAAAAAAAAGAATATTCCTTGTAAAATTCAATGTAAACTTTCAAAGAAATATCATTAACATGTTTTCTTACAGATATGTACAAAAATATCGTAATTGTATTAAAATGTATTAAAATAAATTAGTTATTTTAACCTGTTTACTCACAAAAGAATTATCTTACACAAATTGCGTTTTAATTATAGCTTAATTTAAATTTGGTTCTAATTGAAAAGAATTTATAAATTATATTTAGACTTACTTCCGAATTAAATTAGATTTATTCTCTTCATATTTAATTATTTCTCCCTAGAAACATGTCAGCATTCTTTTAATTACTGACTGAATTTATTTTGCTGTCTTATAGGAATAAGATAGCTATTTTTTCTTTTATCCTTGAATGTTTTTTTAACCCAAACTTTTCTTTTGGTAATTTGGACTTAGCAGAAGAATTTGCAATTGTAATTAATAAAAATTTTTACTTTGATGTAGACGGATCCAACCCAAAGTATCCACTTATTATTAATGAAAGCAAAATGTTCTTTCGAAAAACAATTGCTTATACCAAAGTGTATTAATATTCAGATCAGAGGTATCGAACCCATGACCTGGAGCATCCATCAGGATGATCGAAGAAGTCCAAAACGAAGAAAATATCAATACTTAATTGCAAGAAAAGACAGACTCATAAAATTAGTTCCAAGTCAAGTCACTCCATCCTTCTATCGTGTCCGAACATTTTACGTATTACGTTGCCTTGCAACCCTAGATGTCAGATTGATCAATACATGAATCAACTCTAGTGATTTATTTAGACCAGTGTTTTCCAAAACGTGGTACACGTACCCCGAGAGAACCCATCAAGTCGAAAACATTTCATACAACAGCGTGTACTTTATATTGTAATTTCACCGGCTGGGTGACGTGGTTGTTTTGTCGCTGGTCTTCTGCACCCAAGGTTGCGGGTTCGATCCCGGCCCAAGTAGTGGATTTTCATGATGCAGAAAATCGACAGCGGCCACGTCGTATGGTTATACGGCATGTAAAAGTCTCCTAGAGAGTCTGTTTGGCTTGCGTGCTCTCTGCAAAATTAAATCCTAGTGCAGATTTGCATCGTCAGAGCTCAGATTCCTCACTCTTGGGAGGAAACTGGGCATCAAAATTACTTTCGGTAAATGGTATCGCCTATACGGTGCCGCGCTAAAAAGTGATACCAGTTCCTGGGGAATGTACTAAGTCTGCAAAGGTTGAAATATCAATGTGCATACCCATAAGAAAAAAATAAAAATATTGTAATTGCAAGCGATTAATTTACTGTACTAATTTACAAAAAGAGGTTCGTGATGTCCTAAAATAAGAAAAAAAAACAAAAGTGGCGAAAACAGGTCACTACCCTTTTCTTACGGCTGCCGGTTGTCAGTCCAGGACTAGGCGGGTCCATGGGTGTTGGAAAATGGAAAGACTTTCCAAAGAGTAAAAACAAATAAAAGAGAGTAAAGGGAAAATCACCCCTCTCCCCGAACCAAAACTGGCAAGGTAAAAACTGAAGGAGAGAGAGGTTCTCTGGAAATTTTTTTGGGGGGGTGACGTAACAATTTAAAGTTCCTAGGGTACCTGTGAGGTTAAAAACGGCCCAGCGAGGGGTACGCGTTGCACCGGAGTTTGTTGGGAATGTACACAGCACCATGCTCACCTGCGTCTAATTCTACGTTCTCATGAGTCAAGCCAAGACAGTCTTGTGAGGCTTGAGATGGTCCGGCGTGACACTGCGAGAATATATACTTCTTTAATAGTTATTGGTTTCTCCAGGTTCCTGCGTAATTTTTGCTTTTATGCGATTTTTACTTCTATTTAATCCAAAAAAATGTCCTTTATAATATAATTATTCTTTATACTTTGTTATGAAGTTTTTTCCCCTCTTTTCTTATTATTATGTGCATTTTTTATTGAAAACAACGGTAATATCTCCTTGCACTACAAAGTATCACACAGGGTTCACATAAGTAAGTATTAAACGCGCTATACAAAGGGGTGAAGGAAAAAAATCCCTTGAGATTAGGAAGGGTTACAAATACTCACTACATACTCACTGAACTTTTTAAAAGTACTTCAGGTGGAAAGAATTTCAGGAAGATTCGGAGGTCAATTTACATTAAGTTCCTTGAACGCCAGTCTAAGGATATTCCGTTCTTATTGAACGGATTTAAATTTTAACTTAGAGATGAAATAAGGCAGAACTCTACAGTGAGGTTGGACACCATTCCAAAAGAATACTTCCAGAAGTGTTTTCGGCAGTGTAAGAGATGCTGCACTAAGTGTGTGAATGCACAAGAAGCCTACTTTAAATTTTCTTGAGAGAAAGAGAGATGATCCTAACTCCACACAGTAACTAAAATATTTTTATGTCCAAATATCGTATACTTCTTGAACAGGCAGTGTACCGCAAAAAGTAAAAACAAAACAGTTTAAGTAGCAAAATTTTTTGTTAAGCAAATTATTTTCAGAACTTATATCTTCATCGTTACTATTAATTGTTGCGAATCAAATTTCATTGCTAAGGCACCAATTTACCGGTCATGTTGAATTATTAAACATAATGTTAGCTGTGGAAATTATATTTTCTTCTAAAACCTAGAGTTGATTGCTTTTAATGATGCAATGCGTATTCAAAAAAAGTATTAAAACGATGAAATTTTCTCTAGAATTTTATTTTTTTTCCGTTTTCTAAGTAATTATTGTAAATCAATTTTAAAAACTAATTTAATAAATATAGTATCTAACTCGTTTCGGATATAAATTAAGATTCATTAAATAAAAATCTTGCTATATTACAAACTTTTCCACAAAAGAAGAATAAAATTAATTTCTCTAAATACGTTAACTGATAATTTAGAATTGTTTATTAGATATTGAATTTACATAAGCTTTGTTCTCTACAAACCTCATTCTCTAGCCATCTTTGATATCGCACAAAGAAAAATGATACATTTGTGCGATTTATTACGAAAACATTTTTTAATAGAAAACTTATTCATGGATCTTATATATTGCACAAAATACTGTATATACACCTATTTAATAAATATGATAAATATCGATAGTGAAAGAGTTCTTATTTAGCTTTTATGGTATTAAATCAACGACAAATATATATTTGATTTTATTCATGGATTGAAATGGGAAATATGTATATATAAATATATATATATATCACTTTTTGAAAAAAAAAAGTTTGCCATCGATAAAAAAACCCAGTTGAAAAATTGGTTTTTGTTCAAGAAATATTACAATTCTTATGTCAAGCTTGTTTTAAGATATTTGAAACATTTCAAGTGCATTTAAGTAGACAAATTGTGGAAAAGTTGTCATATTCCATTGTATAAAACTTAAAAAAGCAGGTCTATGTTCGAATTTTTTTTCAAACATTTTATAACTGAGCTTTAACATAACAATATTCTTTTCTTGTTTTTTTACTCATAAATACATTTTTATTACACTTTTTCGACATAGAATATGATTAACGATATTTCAGAAAATGTCATAGATTAAGTACCAAGGTAAAAAGTTATTTTTCTCTCGGAACAAAATGCCTGACAAATCGTTTGTTCAAAAGAAATGCGTACAAATGGCTGCTTCTTTCTTTGAGTGAGAACTGTCATCAGTTGTTAAGAACATTTTGACGTCCGATAGCTCAATTTTATATGATTTTTGACAGGCATGAATTTGTTCTGCTTTTATGTCATTTTTATTTTTGTTTCACACATATAAAATGTTCATTCAGCTGATCTGTTGTGAAACGATCCGATATTTGTTCCTTGAGTGTTCCTTTATTTTTAGGATTATTCTATTTTTCAGCGTCTTATTTCAGAGCCGGAAATGGTTCTTGTCTTCCTACAAGTTTCAATAAATATGTAAGATCTGAAAGATAAGCCTTGCATTCGATAGATTTATTTCTTTTCATCCAGATACAATTTGTTCTGTCAGTAATTTCGAATACAGAAATATTTAATCAGGTATGAGGGAAAAGTATTGGTTAGATCTCATCAATTCGGGATTTTTCGAATTTCGATTGAAATGAAGAATACTTTATTGATATAAAGTTCGGTGAATGAAGTCAGAACAGCCGATCTAAAAACACTGGCAAAACAAAACACTGCACATGAGTAGCGGTTGGTGCTCACTAGTGGCCTCCACCGTTTTTCAGTTGAGACTCATTTGTGTTCCATGTAGAGGAATTGCTTTACAAATTGCTTGTTTAGTACGTTGGTTCGTAGCTGAGAACAGGAAAATGAACTAACAAAATATCAATTTAAATTTTTGTTTTCAGCTTCGCAAGACACCAAACGAAACTTATGCGGTACTGGTACGTGTTTATGATGACCAAATACTGTTTATGAAGTGTGGGTACGGGTAGTTCGCCCGTTTTCCAAAAGCGGGAGAAATGCTTCTGACAACCCTAAAGATCGTAAATTAATTGTGCGCATGATAGCTGATGAATGGCTGATTAACCATAAATCCGTGCGACAAATATTTACCCAGAATTTAGGGATGAGAAGAACGTTTTATTGATATTGACGATATCCCTAACATCCAACGAAACGTGACGACTCTTTTGACTCCATCCAAAAAGAAGACTTCTTGCAAAGTTCCCAGGACATCTATAGCAGATCTCATCAGTGCATAATTATGGGAAGTGACTATTTTCTAGGCCAGTAACTTTCGTTAATATTTCATCTATGTTAATTTTACAGGAATATTCACCAAACTTTATTGTCAGAGGTTGTATATATAAATATTTTATTCCTACAAGCAGCACTTGATGAATTTATCATTTCCTGGAGTAAAAAACTCTCCACAAACACACATGGAGTAAAAATAAACAAATAAATAAATAAAATAGAAGAGAAGCTGAAATATAAACACATCAGAAAGTCAGTCAGATTACAGACCTTGTAACTGCTCTCTTGGACTCCAGTACCTATCGTACATGGTACTACATGCAGCAGGGCAAATCTTGGGGTGTTCAGCGTTCATTAGGGAATTCTCTCTGCCCAAAATGTAATCGCATTCTATCTAGGGTGATATGGGCTTTCATTTACAGTCTCCCTTCAAGACTTATCACAAATTTAGTCATATAAAAAGTTTGATATTCCTTTTCCACCCTTTTTTTAAGGTATCCGAACACGTTGAAAATGACCATATTCAGTCAAGACAGATATTTTTGTTTTTTTTATTTTATTGAATAGAGCTATCTTTTGACTTTACGAAACATACTTTATTTTGTTTCTACACTACCTAGAGGCCAAGTTATAATCCATTTTATAAAGTTAGAAAAACCGGAAGTGGGTTTTTCATGTACCAGAAATGGGCATTTAAATTGCTCAAAATCTATCATGGCGAGTCTGATAACTCAAAATATTACGAATGTATTTCTATAAAACTTTTTAAACCTGATATTTACGTTCTTTTCTACGGAATGTACTAAAATATTTCTTATTGTATGAATACTTTTTGAGTTATGGCTTGTTACTTAAATAATTGTCTTATAAAAAATGTAACATTTCTTATAATGTTTACTCAATCAGCTCTAAAATTTTCAAATTTTAATAAAAAAATGAAATTTTAGTACATTTTCTAAATAAATCTTCTTGTTTATTTTCCTAATACTTTTCCTAATATATGTTTATTACTTTTTTCTCTAACTGCTTTGAAGTTTTTCAAAAATATTGCTAAATTGCACTTATATAATTGTGATTTTTTTTAAAATTCAGGGGATTTTTTTAAAAATTTTGATAGTTAAAAAGTAATATTTATTGGTATTGAGTTCTAAAAGAGCATTTATAATATTTTAGCTTGCTATTTTGTTAAAAAGTACTCCGAACGTGTTCGGATACCTTAATAACTCTGCTTACAGAAGAGTACGGAATTCCTCTCTGAAAACACTGAAATACACCAGAATCCTTTTTAGTGAGAAAATGAGCTCGTTTATTCCCGTAAATATCATAATTGCAATTATTATATAAAGTGCCCGAAAAGTGTGAATAAAATGTACTTCTTCAAAAATTAATTAAAATCAAAGAAACATTTACAATTACGGTTTTTATTATCCATAAAGGAAAGATTAGTTTTTGTTTAAACTCCTCGGTTCTCTTGTACCACGTGTGATCTAAAAGCTTCATAATTTTTCGTGAAGGCTGAACAGCAAAAACAGATTTGTGACCGGTTGTATAACATGAAATACAAAGTGAAATATCTCATATAATTGCCTCCTTTAGTCAACACATGGCAGTACCTGTCCATGATAGCAATTTCTAGTAGCATCTCTGAATCAAAACAAGATGTGTGCATGTCATCGAAGTAAGTACTTTTTTTCCTATTTATATACACATATTAAACCAATTTTAAAATTTGCTTTTTCTTTGTATTTGTACTTTTTACTAGTTAACAGCAAAAAAAAAGAAATTTTTAGTGAAATATTAAAGCATAACGACTAGTGAAATTGTTTTGTATCACTTGTGTACAATGGGACCCAATCACATACATACTTTTTAAGTCAACTTTGTTTTGATCTTTAATTATATATTTGGCATTTGAAGATTGATAGAACTATTTCTTGTGTTAAATACTTTAGTTGAGGCGCTTAGTTTTCATTTGTACCTAATTTTTCTGATAACTTTTTATTTAATAAGTATTTTTAATAAAATATTTGACACCAGATGAAGTTTTAGAGCTAATGAATGGCAGTGATTCTGATCTGATTTCAATTTGAGGAATGATAAGTACTCGGCCTTAACAACTGTACACTGTACAGACTACAAGGTTTTTCTATGCTTTCCAACAACTAGAAATAGTTTCAAGGCATTTCATCAAAAAATACTACTGTGGAAATAATACTAACATCTGCTTAAAATGCCATTGAAACTTAATCTTTATATTGGATTTATGAATTGTATGTACATTAGAACGTCGTTTATCCGAATCAATTGGGACTGGGCACCGTTCGGATACGCGATTGCTCGGATATCCGAAAGCCGAATGCGATCCTTGCAGTATATGAAACCGGACACTATATGAATATTGAAAATGATCACATACAGGATCACATACAGGAAACGTGCTTGAAGGAAAAACAAATTAGGACAAATTAGGTCCAAAATATTGCAATTTTAAATTTCTTGTGGAAAACAATCTCTTATTTTTCGCTGTACCAATGTACACCTTCGTTTTTTCGCTGCAAGGTTTCTTATTCTCTTGAGAAGCCGTAGTTGAGTAGGACAGCACTCGAATTGTTGTTCGCACCCCTCCATAACTGTCTCTAACGTAGAAAACTGTTTAAAACGGTTTCTCGGTTTTTTGGTTATGTCAGAAATTGTTGATTTTCAAACATTCTAAAACTGCGCTAGAGACGATGCACTCACTTTCTTCCTTCGCGAGATGACTCAATATTTCAAGTGGTGTTCCTATGATCAAGACGTTGCACTTCCGTTTTAAATTCGAAGCCATAGCAGTTCAAACTCATTAAAAGAACATGTATACATCCCCTCACTTGGGAACAAACTGACCTAATATTCCACGTAGATGTTTACCAAATCACACAACTAAAATTCCCCAAATATCCCTCACCTTGGGTTTTCTCATAACTTTTGGCGTCACTTGAAACTACTATTGAGCATTGCACTGTTCAAAGACGTATCCGGACTTTTTGGTTCGGATATTTGACTCTCCGGATAATAAACGTTCGGATAAACGACGCTCTACTGTATTGTAGAATTAATGACTAAGATTAAATTAATAACTTTAATATTGCTTAATTCTTAAAACAATTCTGATTGCAGTTTCTTGTACGTGATGTATCCCCCCTTGTTCACGTTTCACGTTTCTTGTACGTGATGTATATGTGATACATCCCCCCTAGCTTATATAAATTTTTAAAAAATTATTGCACTTTCTACATCAAAGTGATCAAAACAACTATTTTAAGAACATTTTACAAAATATCAAATTTTTATTTTTGTTTTAGTACTAACATACTAACACTTGTTGGCGCGTATTTAGTTTTTCTTTCCGTAAGAACAAATCATTTTTTAGGATGATTTATCAAATTTAAATCTACAACACATGTATAACATAAATGGAGCACCACCAATTGGTGTCGAAAAGAAGAGAGAAAATGTTTCCGGGCGATAAATGGAAAAAGGAAGTTCAATAATGTAGCCACCTAGATTTCTAGACATACACCTTCGAACTTCTTGTAGAGTTATTAGGAAAACATTGTTTACCAATCTTTAACTAATTGAAGACCAGTCAGATTACAGATCTTAAGTATCGTAATTTGGATTGTCGATCCTGCAATGCTTCATAGAACTTTCCTAGTAATCTCGTATAGACTCAACGTAATGCATCCAACTAATGGTGCGCACATTGAAATTGTACAATAAAGCATTGTAAAAAACTTCGATATTTTATGGACCAAAAACAAATCCGTAAGTAAAATTTTTGAATTTTTTTTTTTTTTTTTTTTTTTGTAATTAATATTTGTAAGTGTCGTCATAAATTTCGGACACTCGTTTTGTTCTACCATCTATACCAGTGCTTCTCAGAATTTCAATATTCGCGACCTAATGTTCAATCATAATTTCTATCGTCCCCGTCTCATACAATAGCAATGTATTGAATTCAATAATAATAATACATACTTTGACGCTAAAACTATGATACGACTTTAACCTCTTAAGTACCACCAGCGTATATAAACGTCTCGCTTAGTCAAAGCGTTAATTTCCTTGGATGTATATATACGTTTTTCCTTGGATGTATATATACTTTTTCCCTTGGATGTATATATACTTTTTTCCTTGGATGTATATATACTTCTTTCCGGAGTATGATCTTTTCTGTGCACTGCTGTCCATAAAATTATTTCGAAATTTTTGGAGTGCAATAAAAAGATCCTGACAAAATTTTTGTAGGATTTCCTTATTTCATATTATTTGCTTCTTTATTCCTTATCCCTAACCCAATACATCACATACGCGTGCCGAAATGGAAAACGTTTGTCATAGAGAAGCAAATCGCATAACTTTTAATCCGCAGTTAAGGGATTTATTGTAAACCGTACAAATTAACAAGATAAGTGTTAAATTTTGTATATAATTTTATATATGTGACAATCCCATGCGGACAATGGTAATTATTAAATTTGACTAAACTTGGTATTGTTAAATTGATTATAAAATGCATTGTGTAGCACTGATGTATTTATAAGTGAAATATAACAATGTAAATGTGTATTTTATTCTTTATTATGTCAGAATATATTTTGCTTGTTTCCTTTCAGTTAAGTAATATTTTTTAAATAATATTTTGTTTTCAAATTGTCAATATTCTTGCGCCCCTTTCGAAGCGTTGTTTTTCCCCGCAAAGGGGACACGCCCCATAATTTGAGAAACGCTGCTCTATACGAAAATGCAAATTACTTTAATCACTACGCAGCGTTTGATTCGCCCTAAAGCTATACATCATATATCTGAATCCTGATCGAAAGTTTTATTCGCATAGTAGCCAAGCTTTATTATTATTATTTTGAAAAATATTTTACTATACAAATCTTATCGCATATACTGCTCAGTAGGTTTCAGATAAATATAAGCAAAAAATATTTACTAAAAATATGTGAAGCCTGTTTTCGAAAATGATTTTATTACCTGACAATTTTAAAATCTTTTTGCCCGTCGAAGGGAACATTCATATAGACTATATTTAATAATTTATTGTGAATTGGTTTTTTTGCACACTTTGTCAAAAAAATCATGGCTATGAATTTCAAAATTTTCTTTCATAGTTTCTGATATAAATTGTGAGAGAGATGCAGCATGGCATGGGAAAAATTATCATCACTGATTTGACATGTGACAATAACTATAGAAATATTAACATTGTCTTTCAATGAAAACAAATATCTGCTTATAGAACACAATTTTCTATTATTTTTATACAATTTCTATCATTTATGCAATATTATTTTATGCAATTTTATATATTTCTATCAATTTAATGCAATTAAATTTCTGCCACTTTGAAAAATTACTGAAAGACTTTTCGAATATAATAAGATAAGTCTTTTATGCTAATAAATTCTCTCTTATTATAAAAAAATTAAGATGTGTCTTTGTTTTTTGAAGACTAATTTACATAGCGGATTAACACTTGTTCCTTATTATTTTGGATTTACTGAAAACTTCGCCTCTTTTTTAAAATGAATGTTAAGAAAATTTTCGAAAAATTTAGTGATTGATTAGCAATATGAAATTGAAGAAAACCATGCTTTACTTAAAAACAGACAAGAGGAACATTTTTTTCCGCATATCGCCCAAGACTTCGTTATCCATACTAATGAATATATGGCTGTTGAAGGGTCTATCAATTATATTTACATGTGTATCAAAGTTAATCTCTCTTAAATCGATCCGAAGCTGTTTTATAAAGTTTTTAACACCTAGTGCCTGGGAGCCTGAAAATAATTTAAGAACTCTGGCTGATCTGTACATATAATTCAATACTGTTATGTTTATAATGTGTCCATTCTTCTACGATTTTCACCGGCTGGGTGGCGTAGTTGGTTCGGTGCTGACCTAGTACGCCCCAATTTGTGGGTTCGACCTTGGCACAAGTCGGTGGATTTTCCTGATGCAGAAAATCGACAGCGTCCATGTGTTGTAGTATTATACGTGTTGTTAAGGATCCCTAAAGTGCCTGTTTGCTTTGGGTGATTTTAGCAAAATTAACTTCCTAGTACAGTTTCGCATCGCCCGAGCTCAGGTGCCTCCTTCTGAGGAGTAACTGGGCCTCAAAATTACACAGCAGTAATTAACATCTACGTATATGGTGCCGCACTAAAAAGTGATACCAGATCCCGGGAAACGTACTAAGTATGCTATGGTAAAATACCAATCTGCTGCCTCATTTGAAAAAAAGAAATAATAATAATTCGCCCATGGCACACAAATTAAGTATGTGCTCTTTTCTTCGGATTTGTACTAATATCATGTGAAAGAAAGAATCTGTACATTGAGAATTGAGAGAGAAGATTCTACTGAGACAATTCCTAATCCCCCAGAAAAAACACACAAATTTACTTTGTAGAAGATAAGCACAAAAAGAAAAATTAATAAATAAAAGTGAAACACACAATTCCAGCTAAATACTTCGCTAAAGACACTCCATTTACACCTTTGGTGTACTTTAATCGTTTTATTTTGTCCTTTAACAAATAGTGGGCGAAAGAAAGAATATCGAAGTCTAAAGGATTAGTTTCAAGTTTTCCTTTTTCTTACTTTCAATTCAAAGGAAGCATTCATGCAGCTCGAGACATTTGCCAGATGGTCAAGTAGAGGGTTAGAAATATAAATGTTTGGAAACATTCTTTTTCACTTTACGGAAAATTTGCTGCTTAATTTTTTTTTAACGATTCTTATTTAATTTTTCTTTCTGTTGAAGGATCCGGAATACATGAAAGCTAGTTATTATATTTTTTATCACAGCAAAAAAAATCATGCAAGGAATTCAATTTACTCTGCTTGAAATAACTTCATTTGTCCCTAATAGGCAGCATATTACCTTTGTAAACAGGGGGAATCCTGAAATGTGTAAGTTATTTCAATAGTGGTACCGTCTAGTGACAACTCTCACTATTAAATTTGGAAACTTAAATTGATTTAATTCAAGTTATCGACCGAAGCTAAATATTGCCGTGAGTAATAGAACCAAATTGATACTCAAGAGATCTTTCACAAGCCACATAATTATGACATGTGTGTCTGCAATTTTTGCATTCGGAAAATCTGTCGACTCTAGTCGAGATCAAACCCGTAACATAGGGCTTACAAAGTGCGCAAGCTACTTCAAGCGAACGAGCTAATGAAAATAACTTCATTTTTATATGTGGAAAAAGTAGCTAATTCATTCAGTTTTATAATTAAAGAATAGCAAAATTAAATGTTGCTTGAAGAAAGAGATTACTAAGCTGTGTATTTTACTTTTTGTTTGACGAAATTATTCTTATAAATATTAAATAAGAGTATCATTAGATAGAAGACGTAATACATTTAAGAAATTCTAAATAATTAGCAAAGAAGTATATGCAATATTCTTTTAACATTTCTTTCATTTACAGAAATATTACTAAATAAATGTTCCCTACTTTTAATGAGATAAATTAGTCTTTAACTCATGTTATGACTCTGGCTTTTGAGTTAAGTAAAGCTGAAGTCCAGTAGGGTCTCTATTAATTGGCTATTTATCTAATCAAATGACATATAATCAATCTTAATTGCTTGTAGTTACTACTTTTATTGAACATTGTATTCAGTGGTGTTGCTTATTCTGTTATACAATAAGGCGAATCTAACGTAATACATATATAACATTTCGATCCCTACATAATTAAATGAATTTAATCCATGTATTTAGACAACTGACACTGACTTATTATTTAAATTAAACATATTCACTCTATGTGAATGTATTTAATACATTCACTTATTGGGTATTATTTCTGTTAAGCAATAATATATACACTCATATCCATAAATTAAGGATAATTCAGAATCACACAGAAATTGAACTCTAAAATAAAAATATCACCTGTAGAATTATCATACACATCTTGAAGAAGAATATGCAAATTACAGGAAACCACCAGACGGCACGGATAGTACGTCACAATGACGAGAGTGTAAGAGAGGGGAAAATAAGGAATGGTGGCAAAGAAGTAAAATTGTTCACAAGCGCTTTAAAAGAATTTCAGAGCAATAACCGCATAGTTATGGCACAAAGGAAGCATTTGGATGATTTTTTACGTGGTAGAATTATAGGACGACTGGAATGTGGACGTACCCAGCTAGAAGTATCCGAGGAACTTGGAATCGCCCAGAGTGTCATCTGCAGGCTTTGGCAACGATTCCAAGATGATGGTAATGTGAGTAGATGTTACAGCACAGGTCGCCCCCGAGTTACAACGCCGAATGAGGACCGGTATTTGGCAGTTACTGCCAAAAGAAACAGACGGAACACAGCATCAGACCTATCTCGTCAGCTCTCTTCAGCTACCGGTACGACAGTTTCAAGCCAGACCGTGTACAGACGCTTAGGGCACATTGGTCTAAATGCTCGTAGGCCTGTCAGATATGTTCCCCTTGCCGCAACTCACTGTCGCCTGCGATTAACCTGGAATAGAGAGCATGCATTGTGGACACCGCAACAGTGGTCTTGTGTGATGTTTTCCGACGAGTCCAGGTTTAGTTTGCAGTCTGATTCTCGCCGGACTTTCATATGGAGAGCGCCAGGTGCCCGTTACCACCAAGAGAACATCATTGAACGACACCGTTACGGTGGTGCAGGATGGCTCGTTTGGGGAGGAATTATTCTTTTGTCCAGAACTGGCCTGCATGTTCAGAGTGTAACGATGACAGGCCGCATCTACCGAGATGTCATTTTGGAACAACATGTACGTTTGTTTCCGGGCTCCATGGGTGCTGAATTTCTGTTTATGGACGACAACTCCCGTCCTCACCGTGCAAACATTGTAGACGAATGCCTTCAATCGGAGGATATCTCCCGTATGGATTGGCCAGCATACTCACCAGACTTGAATCCAATAGAGCATGTGTGGATATGCTTGGCCGACAAATTGCAGCCCGTCAACCCACTCCCACCTGTCTACCGGAACATCGGAGGGCATTGCTTGATGAGTGGTGTAATATTCCCCAAGATCAGATTGATAATTTGATACTCGGCATGCGTAGGCGTTGTAAGGCCTGTATTGCATCGTCCGGGAGATATACTCGTATTAACCATCATACTAACCATGTTATACTGTTTTTTTGTAAATAGGTTCTTTTTTTAAATTTGCTCCAGGGAGTAAAAATCGCAATTTTTATTAATTATGTCAAACATATAGCATCTTTTTTGCTCTTTACCTTTTGTTTAATAAATAGACTTTACAAATAAGTCAAATTTGTTTTGCTTCTGTCTCTTTCTTTGCCTGAACTTCATTATCCTTAATTTATGGACGTGAGTGTAATATATGCTTTTCAATATATATTGAATAAAGTAGATATTCTCTCTATATATAGAGTATATTGAGCATATCCACTTTTTCAAGTGAATGTACATAAAAATTTTAAACTGCAAATCCAATTTCGAGATCAATATCGGCGATGACAATTCATTGTTAACATAAAAACTAAGTTACAATCAAAATATTAGTTTATTTTTATAATTATATTAAATATTGAATTATACTCTTTAAGGGGATGGTGGACCTTCAAAATCTCAAAATTTCGTCAAAATTGCGATTTTTATTTTTTATACTAATAATATTCTATTTATTTCAGAGAATGATTCTGTCGAAGAATTTTTTCATTTTGACTAATAATTACTGAATTATGAGTAATCTAAGAATTAAACATGGCGCCATCGACTATTTAAATGGGCGTGGCCCTGTCATTTGAACGTAAACAAGAACTATTTATATTTAGTTTCTAGCATATGCTTAGCCTCAATTATTATTTTTTTCATCGCATATTTTATGAAGAAGGATTCTGATAGGAACTTCAACTTCTACTTCCGCTTTGTTTGTTTACATCATATTAGCGCGCTTGTTTCACATCTGTTATTACACAGCATACTTAGTCGTTTCAGACGTAATTGTAGGTCTATTTTTTTTCAAAATTTTCCTTTCTTTCATTTGAATACTCAATAATAATTTTCTTGATAAATTAATCATTCCAACAGTATTTGTACAATGCACAGAATTAGTTCTCGATATCATGTTCCAAAAGGAAGGCCATCAAAACGTAAAATGCAGGCTTTGCTAAAAGCAAAGAAAGGATGGGCCTCTGGAGAAATAGAACTGGAGCATCAAAGTTTACATGTGTGTGAAAATGACCCTGATGCAAGTGGTAATGTGTCCTCTAATTATGAAAATAATGAAGTAAACCACTTACCCATTAAATTCTAGTGAACTGAATGCAGCAACAGAAGAAAGCTGTCTCTTCTAAGCTCACACACTTCTGCAGAACATGTGATAAGTGAACAAAATGATCCAACTTATGTATTAGTTGACACAAATGTATGGAAGAATTTACTGTGTGTCAACTGTAAAGTGCCCTGAATGTGATATGAATAATTTAAATATTATAAAAACAACGCAGCTGGGTATGGCATCAAAACTAGAATTGGTTTGCTCTAGTTGTGAGGCAGTATTGAATTCCTCATTTTCAAGTGCACGTGTAAAAGACAAAAATTTTTTTGACATTAACAAAAAAATGGTTTCCTCTTTTTTAAGACTTGGGAAAGGTCACGCAGGATTGGAACTATTTTCATTAGTGACTGGTATGAATACAATGGACAAAAATCTTTTTCGAAGCACATTAAAATTTTGTCCGAAGAAAATAGAGAGGTGAAACATCAGATCCTCGAAGTTGCGAGAAATATAGTTAGGAAGCAACATCTTGAATTGAACAATGAAGGTAAGGAAACTGGTGTTTTAGACATAACTGTGTCATTTGATGGATCTTGGCAAAAGCGGGGATATAAATCACTGTACAGGATAGGAGTTGTAATTGATTTATTGACAGGCTTAGTAATAGATTATGAAATACTGTCAAAGTATTGTACGGAATGTACTGCTGCAGTAAGAGACCTTTCGAGGGATAGTCCAGATTTTGCAATTTGGTATGAAGGTCACAAATCTGAATGTCAGATAAATCATACAGGTTCCTCGTCTAGTATGGAAATGGAAGCTGCTGCAATTTTGTGGCAAAGATCCATCAAGGAGTGCAATATGTGCTACACTTGCATACTATCAGACGGAGATTCAAAAACATTCCAACGTCTGATATCGCTGAACATTTACGGAAAAGATAAACAAATTAAAAAAGAAGAATGTATCAACCATATTTCAAAACGCTTAGGAACTGGTTTACGCAGCAAGGTGAAAGAGTGGCGAAGCAAAGGTGTTTGTATTGGAGGCAAAAAGGTTGGTAGTTTAAAAGAAACCACAATAGTTAAGTTAACTAATTTTTACAGAAAAGCCATTAAAGATAATTGCGATGACGTAGAAAAAATGAAAATGCAATATATGCCTCACTTTATCATTGTTCCTCCACAGACACCAAACCGAAACACAACAAATGTCCTGATGGCAAACTTTCTTGGTGTTTTTATAAAAGAGCTTTGGCGAATGGAGAATCCCCTCAAAGTCATTCAGTTATGAAGACAAAATTAACTGAGGAGGTTGTTGCGAAGATTCTTCCTGTGTACCAGAGATTAGCAAGCAACGAGATATTGTCCCGGTGTACTTCAGGTAAAAGTCAAAATGCAAATGAATGTTTGCACAGTGTTATCTGGAGTCACTGCCAAAAAGAAAGTTTCCAATCAAAGAAAAGATTGGAAATATCTGTTGTAACAGCAGTAAGTGAGTTTAATTTTGGATCCCTATTTACCTTGAGAAACGTGCATCAAAACACTTCCATACCCTCGATGCAAATTAGTGAAACGAGAGATGACCGCCGATTAAAGCAAAGTAGAATTAAAACTTTTCAAACTGCAAAAGACAAAAGAATTAAGAAGCGAAAAATCTCTAATACAATAGAAAACAAAAATATAAAATCTGAAGGATTATCATATTGTGCTGGTAAATTTTAAGTGAATGTCTTGCCACTCTATGGTTTTTTATAAATATCAGCTTGGCGGATGCTATAACTTGAATTATTCAATTTATAACTAAATATAACAAATTTTAAAATATTTATTAGATTTCTACTGTAATAATCTCTTATATGTTTGATTTTCATGTAAGGGTAAGTAATTATGTAAAATTTTGTTTTATTATTTCATATTACACAAATAAATGTTTAAAATGTTTTTTTTCTCAGTTCGTGAATTTTCTCTTTTCATGATTACGTAAAATGCTCCTTGCGTTTCATATTTCATCGTATCTCTTTAAAATTTTTACAAGTTATAAAAAATGATATAATTCACAAATTTGTGCATTGGTTTTGTTAAAAATTTAACGGATTATATTTTACGTTGTTTTGATTACCTCGAATGTGTGATAATTGGTGAAATATTTCATATAGTATAGAAAATGTATCTTTTTTTCATCAAATTTTATTTGAATTTAAAATCCATGCACAGATATATTTAGTTATAGTTCATATACATATAAAACAAAAATTAAGAAAATATCTTAAAAACTAACGCGCAAGGAGCATTTTTAAAAAAAGTTTTAAAAAATTAAAAATTTTAAAAAAAATCAAATTATAATTTATTTTTTTTAAAAAAATATTTAAATTGTGAATTATAGTGATCATCTACTATATTGATTCCAATTTCAGCTAATTAAGATAACAATTTAAGAAATTAATTTCAAAGGTCCACCGTCCCTTAAAGGAAATTTTAACACCCAAAAAAAAACGCACGCATTGCTATACAAAATTCAGGACCAATAGTGCGAGATGGATATACAAATGATTAAATTGCTCATACATCTGAGCACGTGTTTCTCATATTCGGTTATAAAGTCTAGCAACTCTTCTTCTCATAAACAGCATCTGAGGTTTTGCTTAGCATTTTCCAATTTCGAAAAAGATACCTCTGAGAATTCGGCGAGCCCAATACCACCTGTTAACGACCGGAGAACGTGGCTGTATTATAGAACTAAAAGAAAGAGGTTTTTCACTGCGCACAATAGCAACTCGTGTTGGGCATCATACTAACAATGTATTAAGGAAGATTAAAGTACACGCCGAAAGGGATGTGGTGCTTACAAGTACACATCAGAGCTCACAGCGTGTTCACTAGTTGACTATTCTAGGACCTTTTTCCATGGCACCTGACATTTTAAGCCGGATGCCTTCATGAACAGGCGGCTCTATGTGCATCCAAATAATACGCAACAGATTGCATGAAATACAGGTATATACACTAGTGCCAGCAACAGGGTACCGATGGCCACTCAACAGAGGTCTAGACATCTGGTGTGATGTCATTGTCCATTGAATGGCATCGGATATTGGAAACAAATGAACCTCGTTTCTGTCTGTGGATGAATGCCGGTTGTCGTTAGGTGTAGCTGAGAAACGGAGAAAGCTACGACCCAATCCATTTTTCCAATCTTCAAATTGATTCTACATTGAGAATTATGTTTGATGAGCATAATGTTTGTGGTCAAAGGACCTTTTGGTACACATTGACAGCCGTTTGATAACGGACAGTTACGAGACACAAGTTGTGAAGCCTGTTTTGCTGCTATTTTGCAGGTCGCACCCAAGACCGTATTCTATCAAGACAATGCTAAGCCGCATGTTGCACGGCGGACTCTTAACAACCTGACTGGATATGTCACAATTCTATGGTTGGCGAATCTTCCAGATCTGGACCCCATTAAACCTGTTGATCTCAATGGACGTGGACCGGGACCAGTAGCACAAACCTTAGATGACTGGCGTGAAACAGTGGATGTGTTTTGATAACGGTTACCTCAGGCAAACTCAATGAACTATTGATAAAATGCCTTTCCGGATTAAGCCTCTTTGCTGCCAGAGTTGGCATATTAGGTTTTGAATAAATTTGTGTATAATAATATTTTATAAGTTTATATTTTTAACAAATTGTGACGGAATCTATACGCCGTTCCACTAATCCCTTTTTATATACTTAAGGTAAATATTTATTTCAATCAACCTCTCATCGAGTAGGGAAACGTGATTATGTAAATGTGGTATATTATATAAATTCGGTTTTCCTGAGTTGGCAATAAGTAAGTTGTTGGGACGCTGAAGTTGATACGTCGGATGTGTGTTAACATGAAGTTTGAGAATTAGTTGTTAGTTGAAGATTGAAAAGGAGCAGAATTAGTTAAAGGTTACAGAGCGTGGAGCCAACTGCGTTGCTCAAGCTGAAGAGAGCTCCTGCAAGATCCAGTGTAGGATCCAGTGTATAAAAAGTCAGGTACTGTGCGCTTGATTAAGTAGAAGTTAGTTTATTAGTGTGCGACGTAGTTATATTTGAGCGTATTTAAGTTGTCTTAGATTCAGTTGAGGGTCTGTAGTTGTGTCCCTGTGTTATAGAATCTCACCTCCGCACTCTACGATATTTCATATACCTTAATGAGAATTGTATTGTGTCTGATCTATAATAAGAATTAATAAATTAGTTAGATTGAAAACATGGCTGTGGATTATTCTGTTTCTCCCACACATCTAGCCGGGTATACAAGTAGACAAGAGGGTTCGAATGTAAGAGGGAACCAAATGTTATCACAAATTTACTCATCCACCTTACCACTATCACACCTAAAATTTGAATGTTGGTACGTGTTTTATTTCTTGATTTTGAAATTTCATTTTTGAGGGGTTTATTAACTATTGAAATCATAAAATGTGTGCTATAATGTTTTTATAACAACGTTCTTATTTTTTAAATATATGTTTTTCACAAAAAAATCCCTTTTATCAAAATTACGAGGTACGTTGTCAGTAGCCCTCGTGTAGTTTTGTAATACGACGTAACTGTAACTCTCACTCGCAAAAGAGAGAGACAACTCTAATCCTTATATTTGTAAATTGTGTTCCTTAAATAGCATATGTTGATTTTAATAGATAATTTAGTTAATAGAATATGAGATTTAAAATGGGAGACAATTTTAAATTTCTTTCAATGGGTTTATGATGATATACTTAAACTAGGTATGGCCATTTTTTTAAAAAAAAGTTTCACTCAATAATATCATTTATATTTTTCCTGCATTTTTAAAGGAAGATAAAAAAATACAGGATTTTCACGCACATTTCTTTTAACTAAACTTTGAGAGAATATTTTTTGTGTTGTACTGCCCGAGAACTTTGGATTCTCTTGCAACCATGAAGTATGGAAAGAATATTTAAGTAGAAGGTAGTGAATATGAAAATAAAAAAAAAAGACACAGAAGAAAAATAAAAGAAAGAAAGCCAAAGAAATAGATACATTAGACTGCAGGATCGAAGTGTTATTAAATCAACAAAAACATTCAGAGCGAGATGGTGTGAATAGAATCACGTTATTAGAAGTCTATACTGTTCAGAAATTGCAAGATAAGTAAATCTTAATATAATAATTAGATACATCTAGGGGAGGGCTAAGTTAAATCATTGCGCATATTTAATATGCTTTGGTATTAATATATTTACGGATTGAATAAACTTATCAAAGATTTTATCTGAATATCATGTATATTGACCTTAACTGATGATTAAAAATCATGCGATTCCTCAAATATGCAAATTTTTTCTGATGTAAGTGAATCCTTCATCATTTTATTGCATTTCAAACCTTTGGAACTGTTGTACATATAGCAGCTCAATGAAAATAATCGTTTTTTGGAAAGGTGCATATATACGTCCGGGCATATACGCTGGTGAATTTTAAGGAGTTAACCAAATAATCATCGTAAAATATTGAATGGAAAATAAATTATTTTATATTCCTTCTGAATTTTAACAAATGTTGCTTAATAACAAGATATCATCTCTAAAATTATATTGCTCTTCAGTAGAAGCTCTTTTAGAAATGTTCCTGCTTTGACAAAACAAATATTCGTAATAAATATGGTTCAACTCAATAGGAGACTGCAATAAAAGAATAAATAGCTTTTATCATGT
>BMAO01003440.1:0-32946 GCA_019973975.1 Trichonephila clavata
TTTTTTTAAAATTTTTAGGAGATATCATTTGGTTTATCTGGCAATAAACTAATTTTAAAATTAATACTCTTAGAAAATTTTCTCAGTTGCAATTTTTGTTTTTTACTTTTGCACAGAAATGCTCATATCGATGTTTACAGTAATGATACAAACTTTTGTTTTTAAAGTAGTGCAATGTATTCCAGTTCTATATTTTTCTAAAAATTTCTTTCTTTCTTTCCAGGTGGATATCCTAATTACAATAACTTTCCAAGTAAGTTTCCACTTTTCTATTACCTTTGAAGTTTTGATTAAGGTTATTTTTTAAATAGAAGTCTACAATCTATTTTAGGAACAAAAATTATTAATAATTTTTTATATTTAGAAGTAGTAATAATAAAACCATGTAAAACAGAATTTTAATATAAATAACATTAGAAAATATCTTTCTAGAGTGAAATGCATCTTTTATTATATTTTAATAAAATCTGTTAAATTTTGAATTTTCCTAATAATTAATCTTTTATTTTTGCAGTGGGAAATTATTACTACAATAATGACCCAAGTAGGTATCTACTTTTTATGATTATTGAAATTTAGCTTGGAATTATTTTTTAAGGATAAGATAATATAACTTATTTTATGAAAGATAATTATTAATCTTCTTTACCATAGTAATTTTTTGTAATTTAAAATGTGACCGAAAAATTCCTTGACTATTTTGTTGTTGTTTTATTTGAAGTTAAAGGTAATTTTTTTTTATCAATGTGCAACTTAAGTATTTCTAAGCCCTTATAAAGAATTGCAGCTCAATGGCTGATAGCATTTTTTACACAGGAGATTTTTTTTTATTCACAGTATTTTGAATTAAAGAAAATAAGTAATCAGAAAGAAGAAAAATTTAAGTTTATGGTTTGGTTGAGTTAGTGCATTAACGGTTATTGTGTTTGTGGAAGCAACACCAGGATTATTGGTGACAGACCCCGTAATTCTCTATCACGGTTAAATAATAATGTTGATACCTATATATATATATATATATATATATATATAAGCTAGCACCCCCCGAATATTTTTGCATTCATGGTAACGCGGTCATTGAGTGTCAGCAGATTTAACGTACATCATTCTGCAAGATGAGTCATTATAGTGATATTAGAATTAGAAAGAAATTATTCGGGCCACGAGTTCCCTAACTTGGTAATTTGGCTTTAGCGGCTGCATTAAATTTTGAAAAAAACAAAGCAGAACTGGACATGATTCGTGAAATCATTATCAAGCTCTTCTCTTTTGAGGCAAATATATATCTTTCGTTCGTTCCTCAGTGACTAGACAACCCAGGGTGGGCCTTGGTCTTCTCAAGAAGCCTTTTCCAGGCCAGCCTTTTTCCTGCTAGTGTTTTTCAAACTAGATCCTTTTCTAGACCATCAATCCAACTTAGATTTGTCCTGTCTTTTCTTTGTGGAATTGGTTGGTCATTGAAGACTTTTTTAGTGGTGCGTTCTTCATCCGTTCTGACAACGTGCCTGGCCCATTTGATTCGTTGTATTCTGATGAAGTTAACGATGTCAGATTCTTAATATGAAATGATATTGCTCGAAATTTGATCTTCGCCACGTTCCATTTTCCTGAATTCCTCAAAAAAATAAATATTAAAATCTTCTTTTCTTAGATACATTATCATGTTATCACTTCTGTTAGAGAGAAATATATATCACGCTCAAATATTTATAAATAAGCCTGGATGAACTTATAAGAAAAAGGTTAAAGTTACAATTATTGATTGATATGATTTTCTGGGAATTCATTTTGAAATAATATCACACACAAAGTATTAGTTAAGACTGAATATTACGTTAATGAATAAAATGTTTACGAAAAAAATAATGAAAAGAAAAATTGCCCTGAAATGGAGAGGAGGAACCATGGCAGGTACATCACGATATAACTATCGCATATTGCTATTATAGCAGCATAACTGAATCAAAATGGTTTCACGATATTTACCAGACTCTGATCACAAATAGTCACTTTTCCTTTGTTTCAGAGTTAACTAAATATTTTAGGGGAGTGAGTGAGTGAATATAACGTCGCATTGTTCAGCTACACGATGACTTTTGGTGACGGACCTCATAATTTTGAACCATGGTCAAGTTACATGGATGAAACCTGAGCTAGTACCCCCTCTCTTAACTACCACACCAACGGGAGGACGTTTGAGCTCTCGACAGATTTAATGTGCATCGCTCCCCTACGCGGCGGGTCTTTAGGGGTACTGGGCTCGAACTCATGACATGCCAGTCACGATCCGATACCTTGACTACTAGGCTACCATGGCCACATTTTAGGGGAGACACGCATTTAATATAAGAATAAGGAATATTTTTAATTTAATTTAAGAATGCTTATCAGGAAATTTTCGATAGGCATAAAAAAAGATGATAGTGACGCATTAATATAGAAGAAACGTTTCAAAGTTGACAAAGATGCAAAAGTTGAAATTTTTTTTCAATAAATTGAGAACTCCATGAATGGACTTTTTTGATAACATCCTATACAGTACAATCTTATCTAACCAGAGGTAGGTTGACTGAATATTAAATTATCCAGGTTACCATCATCAAATATTTAAAAATGAAACAAAAATTAAGTATAATATTATTTTTTTTATTTTTTGAATCAAACTGAATAAAATCGATGAGCTCACGTCGGACCAAATATTTCAGATTTTGGAATAAAAGATTTGTAACGTTAGTGCACATGGTAACATACGAACTCATGTGATTACAGCATTGAAGGTTCCAAAGTCATCTCTCCCACTTTACGATAAAACATGTTCTTGTCATAATGCGGATGATTAAATGTGTTGTTCTTATCAGAATTTTTCCTTTTACTTTCATTCCGGATGATTGGGAGTCTGTATATGAGAGATAGCTTTTGATAAATGAAGTGTATTCTCTTTAAATACGCAACTGAATTACACTGCTGGCCTCACAAAAGGCAACACCCTGAAGGAAGCATGCAAACCATGTGAATTTTACATCATGCGTTGGCGGCGATGAAATATGCAAATCATTAGCATTATAGCATATGCGCCCATCAAGGGCGACCGTAAATTTCAGAACGACAGAATATTGCTAACTAAGTATATATTTTTAATAAATAAGTGCAAAAATTTTCAATCTAAAAATAAGTTGCTTATTATTATTTTTATGAATAATTAATTACTTTCTTGCAGATCATTTTTACTTCAGACAAACGTTTCCACTGAACAATGGCAACAACGTTCATGGTAATATATACTTTTTGACGTTTGTTATAAAAACATGCATTGTAATACGCGATAGTTTAAATATTGTTCTAATCTTTCTTTTTAAAACAAAAATCCTTTATCCGGATTCTTAGTATTTTGGGATTATATACGATATATAAGTTAAGATGATGAAAATCTTTATCTTTAAAACAGGGATCTTGTTTTATGGAAACTTCTCAATCTAAATATCTTATAACAATACACGTGTAATTAAAATACTCTAATAATATGTTTTGTTTTCATTAGATTAATATACTCTAAGACAAAAAAAATACGTTGCACGAGTAAAAAATTGAGAAACTGCAATGAAATTTACAGGGTTGATACATTTTTCATGAAACAGAAAGTAAATGATTAAAATTTAAAACTAAAAATATATAAAATAACACAGAACTGCAGTGTTATTCAGTATGGTGTATATCAGAGGTTCCCAAACTTTTTTGCCTCATAGACCTCTTGACAGGTTTTTTTAGTTCAGGGTGAACCTAATATTAAATTTGTGCAAATTTATCAACTTAAATGTGTTTTTGACAGCAGGTATAGAGCTATTTCTTTTAAAAAATTAAATTTTTAACTGTAGTGAAGTATAGAGTGTTTAAAACTTAAGAAAACACATGTTAGTTAACTAAATTAGTTAATTACTTAATTAATGCATAAAATAACTGAGCAACAAACAAATGCTTTTAGTGGGAGGGATGAATCTGGGGATGCAATAACAAATTTTCAACATTTGGCATCAATTTTATCATGTTTTAATCCTAAATATCTCCTCGGTTAATAGTATCAAGTATTTTCATCTTTCTTCTTTGTTTTGGGATTGGTAAGCGCACTGAAACTCCTTCTCAATCTGAAAAACAATTAAAAACTTTCTCAATATATTCCATAGGAATAAATAACAGGTATATCTTTTTAAAGCCAAAATTGTTGACATCATTTCTAAACTTTACTTTAAGATCATATTCCTAGATCTTTGTCAGTGCATATTCCTAGTGCTTAATTCATGTAACCTGACATTTTTTTTCAAAGTGACCATATGAATTCATTGCCTACTGTGGTACTACGATAGTGAAAACATTCTCAAATCTAGTTTCAAGATCTAAAATTGGGGCATTTAAATTCTGACGATTCCAAAATTATACTCCTTTAACTTAATTCTGGCAAGAAAGGCTGAAATGTGGTCCTTGTTTTAATAAAATTTATGCTGTCGCCCTGTAACTGCAAATAGACCTCATTAAATTTAGTAAATAAATCTGTTAGTCTAGTTTCCACTTGATTAAATTTCCTTTTAATATTAGTCACGATCTGGTTTAGTGAGAGCCACTATCGTAGACCCCCATTTACACCTCATGGGCTCCCAAATTATTTTTTAGCTGTCGTGGACCCCTTGCAGATCGTCATAGACCCCTGGGAGTCTATATAGACCACTTTGGGAATCACTGGTGTATATCCATCCTTATCCTTAATACAATACGCCAAAAGCTTTGTTAGTGAGTCGCAAAGGTTCCTTACGAAGTCTTGCCACATATCCAGCTCATGCTATCTGAATACTGGCATGTTGACATCGCATTAATTAATGCAAGTGGTGTGGTGACTTCTTGCAAGGCATTCTTGATCGGAGACATTTCTTTTGAAGATGACGACCATGGTTGTTGTACGTTGTAATTAAGCTCCTAAGACGGTAGCAATATGCTGCAGAACATTGTCTGTTTGGAAAAGTGGTTCAAACTGGAAGTTCAGGAATGGGTACCCTACTGGTTGCAGAATCTCTTGAATTCAGTAATTCAATGTTAATCCCTTACAAATCTCATAACGAACATTATAAAAATCATTCGCAAAAGCAACTGTTACCATGACATCAATTCTTCTAAATATCTGACTTTGCACAAGGAATCATGGATCTTGAAACTCATGAGGAATTTAAAGTTTAATTGAATTTCCAGCAACTTCAACACAACACACATAAGGAACAAAAAAGTAGGCAACAAAGCCAAACTGGGTGCAACCACTGCCCAGCCTCTATACTATCCATAAAGGCTTAAATTAATCAAACCAAGTATTCACGTTGACTAGTAGTGGTAACGTATTTAATTGGATGAAATAAATTAAAAATGATTGAATGTGTATAGTATCTACACCCAAATCAGGCAAATTTGGTTAAAAATTTAGCTTATTGAGATCTTTCACCCAGTAGGGTTGGAAGCATTTAAATTCACTGCAGTACACTTTAGAATTCCTAAGAATTTATTTTCAGATTACAGAAACACAGTTACTCTTTATAAATGTTAATTCTAAATTTCCATATTCTAAGTTTATTTCAAAATAAATGTCTATACCAAGTGTATAGCTTTCTGACTAACCTCAAAGGAAATCTATTTTATAGATTACTAAATGAGAACGTAGTGAATGTGGAGATAGTAATTGCAAAGAGATGTTTCCAGATCATAAATTCAAATATTGGCTTTGATTATCCATTATTAGAATTGGCAAGTTAGATTTAAACTCATTTGATTACAGCTTAAATTTAAGTTAGATATGAATCCTGTTTGTAATTCAAAGATTCAAGTAAAGTTAAGTGAATCTTTATTATTAATGGTTAAGTTTTAAGTACTCGTGGTTAGGTTGTTGCTTCTATTGAATGATAGCCATTAAGATAATAATATGTCAAGGTATAGATTAAGTTAAAGTTTAATGAGTTTCACAATATGTCAGTTGATTTAGCTCCTCACGACAATATTGTGAACTCCAGTTTGTTTCAAAGCGTAGTATCAATAGACAAAAGTATATTTAATTTTATATATAAGTTTCATATGTGTATAAATGTAGCCATTTTATTTTGTTAAAATTGTGTGCAGCAGTAATAGTTAAGTTTTTATAAAAAAAACCATTAAAGTTAATAAAAATACACTTTTTATTTCAAAATTAAAATTACAAATATTTTAATAAAATCACACCTTTGGGTATTGAATTAGTTTTATTCTTTTTATTTTATAAATTTATTAATCTCAAATTATTAAAAAAAACTACAAAATTTGGATGTGGAATCAATAAAAATATATTGACTTTTTAGAACGATTTTATTATTCTTATGGAGGACAGCCTTATATGGCACCACCACCATATGCCGCAGGACCTATGCCACCACCTGGAGGTAATGTAATACAATTGACTAAACGTTTTTTTAACATTATAACTTATTTGTTTGATTTGATTTTAACTAATTTCTCACTAAAATAGCATAAAGAAATTTTTGTATAAAAGTTGAATATTGATAGATTCTATCGTATGCATCAGTCGCTACAATGCATTTCCGGAAACTAAGTACCGATTTGGAACACCATGCATATATTTTTTCAAAATAAAATTTATTTTTACATAAAAGATCTCGTGGGAAACTATTTTTCCTCATAGTTACTACCATTTTTCAGGCATTTCTCATAACGGGAAACCAACCTGTCAACACTCTCTTTAAAAAAAGATGTCAGTGAACAGTTTTTGAAATTTGTGGAAACTCATCACAAAGCAATTTAATTGGGAGCTGTCTATTTGCACGATTTTTCTCACTCACTTTTTCAACCAAACCATCATTAACAACAGAGCAACATCATTAACACCCACTCCGTGCTTCATCATGAACATTGGTTCACCCATCAATGGATTGACTTTCCCACTTTTTCAACATTTTATTACTCATTACAATTTCAACATAAATATCTACATGTTCACGATAAATTTCACTTCGTTTAATATCTCTTGCATTCAAAAAAAGGATTGCAGAACGAACTTCAGAGTCGGTGGAATCGGCAATCGTCTTAAATATTTTGAACATTCACTAACACATGCGAAAACAACACAATTCGGCTATAATAGAGTCTCCGGACTGACAATCAACCAGAGACACTTGTGCACAAGTGTTCAACTGCAAAACTATCACTGCAGTTACGGTAGAACGAAATTGTACTTAGTTTCTGGACACGCATCGTGTATATATGACAAAACACAGAGTTTAAATCAAAACTGTAAGATTTAATTCATTATTCTATGTATAAGACTGATCAGTAATTCTCCACTCATTTGTTCAGTTAAGAGTTTCAGCTTTTTTTAATAGTTAATTAAGCAGCATTGATAGAGAGTAACTCGCGTAGTAGTTGAAAGATTATTCTTTCCACAAAAAAGAACTTTTGAAATATTCTTTTTTTTTCCTTTCTCATCTTCATCTACATTTTCAGTGATACAGTTTAAAAAGCCAGAGCTTACAGGAATTTCAACCTATTACTAAGATAAAAGTCATAAAATTTGTTTGGTTGCTGATAATAACCAGGAAACTGATGTTATAGAATAATTCTTCATTTAATTCTAAATGTAACTGGTTATAGTAACGGATATAAAAAATATGTCTCTTTCACTCAAACTTTTACCTCAGAAGAAGTACTATATTATCTATGTTTTTTATTAGTTAATTCATTATTTTAATTAATTATATTTATAATTTGAAATTATTATTTGTAACATTTATAGATTCCATATCCGTAAATTTTATGAAAGTTTTAGTTTATATAAATCAATGAATGTGCTAATGGAAATAAATCACATAAAATCGCTTAAATCTGAGGTATAATGAAGAAAAAGCCATTGCTTAAAATATTCAAATCGCAAAGTAAAACATTTTACTAGAAGTTCTTTTGGTTTTGTAAGCGTATTATAGCTAAAAAATTAAATATTTTTAATCCATATTTTAGCGTCGAGTACTCCAGCTTCTAGTACGGAAGCTTCGTCAACTCCAGCTTCTAGCACAGGAACCTCATCAGCTTCAACTTCTAGCACAGGTAGTTTACTTCAAGTTAATTATTTTAAATCATATTACTTTTCTTACCAACTAACTTTAAAATAAAAGCTAATCAAGCTTCACATATATTACAAAAGCAATTTTTTAAAAGTATTAATTTTCCTGTATAGTTTTTTTCAATAGTTATCTTGAAAAGCGTCGTTTTTAGCATACAAAAGTTCGTACGCCCATTTTTAAATTGGAAGGGCATTTAAAAATGAGTCATAATAAACATTGATTTTTATGTTAGATATAATTTCTATTTACTTTTATTTGCTCTACGAATATGATTATTATTGTAATTGACTATAATTAACTTTGTGTACTTTTATCTATATACTCGTGTAACGTCAGAAGTTCAATAATATACTATTTGAGAGATATCGAAAGAAGAAGAACAATAGCAAAGAAAATATTGTCTCAGGTATAGAATTTTCAGAAATTATTATTAAAAAAAACATCTGCATAGATTCAATATATCAACCGGTTGAAAAATTTTGAGAAACATAAATGAAACTCTCAGAATGTCATAAAAGTTGAAGAATGCAACCGCAGAATAGTAAAGAATGAAATACTTAGATTGAAAAACATACGAATCAAAAGATAAGTTCTTTAAGGTCAGTTCATGTGGTGTAAGTAGTATAGAAATACGTACAGTGAGCCACAAAATTGAGTATACACCTTAGAGACTTCTTGCAATTACAAATTAAATATTGCTTTAAGATGATTGAAATTTTTACCTTATATACTTTAGTATATGCTTTACCGTACTATACTAATAAAATTGTTACGTTTATTTATTTTTTACGAAAAAAAAATAAAAGATCTGAGACGAGAGGAAAAACAACACCACAAAAATAAATATACACCTTTATTAATTTCCTTTTAACGTACAAATTAATATTTTGTTGCATAACCTTTTGCTTGAATTACAGATTGTAATCTTCTGGGCATAGATTCTACCAGTGTTTTAGTGGTTTCAACAAAAAATTTAACCCATTCTTCTCTCAGAACCTTCTTGAGAACTTCCTTGCTTGTGATTTCGTGCTCATGTACAGTTTTCTCTAATTGCGACCACAAATTTTCTATGACGTTTAGGTCTGGAGACTGGGTTGGAGTGTGTAATTGCTTCTTGCAGTGGTACAGCAAGTATAACTGCACAATCTTCGCTGTATGCTTGGGGTCCTTGCCCTGCTGGAATATAAAGCCTGACCGAAGCCCCAACTTACTTGCACTTTGTTCCAAGTTATCCTTTAAAATCCCCAAATATATATGTTTGTCCATAATACCATCAATATAAAAAGCAAGCTCTCCAACTCCTCCAGCCGACATACAATCCCCAAACGAGGACAGATCCACCCCCGAACTTGACTGTCTTAATGGTGTTTTTAGGTGCCAGTGCTTTCCCAGCTTCTCTCCATATTTTAAATCGTCCATCGCTTCCGTAAAGATTAAACTTACTTTCATCAGAAAATATTACAGTATTCCAGAAAGAAATAGGCTTTAAACAATGTTCTTTGGCGAAAATCATTCTCTTTTGTCTATTCACATACTTGATGAGTGGCTTTCGTATTGGTGTACGGCCATGAAACCCATATTGGTGAAGGGTACGTCGAATTGTTTCATCTGAGATCTTTTCCCCGATTGTAGAGGACATCGATAAAGCTAGTTTAGAGGCACTCACCCTCGGATCTTTCTTTACTGAGTGAATGATCTTCCTCTTCATTGTAGTACTCAGTATTTCTTTACGTCCTCTTCCAGGAATATTGGCCACAGATCCAGTTTTTTTATACTTCTGTAGAATTTTTTGGACACAACCATGAGTTACACCAATCAACGAAGCGATTTCTCAAAGAGATTTTCCCTCTTTCGACCATTTTACAACCAATAAACGTTCAGACTCAGTAGTTTCTCTACGAGCTCAGTTTACGATTTTTAATGAGGAAAAAATACTATTTAAAAGCATTGAAGTGCAATAGCACGTGTTATAAGCAGCAGCTACTCCTGAAACTCTTTAAAGAAAATTTGAAACTAAAAAAAGTGGTGGCAAAATTAACAAATATAAGAAGTGTATACTCAATTTTGTGGCAGGATTTTCTATCTTTTCTTCGACTTAACTTTTTTCGTAATAAATAAGTTAACTATAGAATGGTGTTATTATAGGATGGTAAAGCAGAGGTTAAAGTATCTAGGATAAAAAATTATCTATTTTAAATCAATATTTAATTTGTAATTGGAAGAAGTCTAAAAGTTTTAGAGGTGTATACTCAATTTTGTGGCTCACTGTATATAAGGCTGTATAAGACACAGAAATTAATAACAAATATTTCCATCATTAATGTCTCAAGAAAAAAAATGAAGCTCTAATTTCTGTTGTAAGGATAAGACTGAAATTGCTGACTGAGGGGTGCGAAAAGTGCATCCCTGCATATTTTGAGGCGGGAATCTCGAATCCAATATTGGAGTAGAAAATTCAAGTAACTTTGACGGATACATTGAGCTCGATTCCCCAAATTGGTCAGGAGCCTCTACCAAAAATGTCCCCTGAACATAGAGTTGAGAATTATGGTGATAGCTAAGGAGGAAAGGAACTAGAGATATTGTTTTGTATCATTTAGTCATTTTTCTCTATTGTGTATTGTCCATGGCGATCCGACTCCATAGGAATTTCACAAGATTCAAAAAATATTTGGTAGTCGTATGTAATCATGATCTCTCCATAATTCCCCAAAGTTTATTCAGATATGAAGGAGCTGTATCAGATCATGAAACATTTATCTCGAAAGAATTCCAAATGTGCTTGGTAAGATTGATTTCATGTGACCTAAACTGTAATGGCGGTAATTTTATATCTGTTAAGTGTTTATTGAACAATTTGATACTATTCAAGAGTGATTGAACAATGTTTTTGAAAGCGATGTTATCGAGTGGGGTAAGAAAAATGTAAAATTTGGCAACACAAGATTGTTAAGGATATCAGAAATAGCGTTTACCTGTACCAGACAATTTCACACGAACAAGGAGCCCCAGTTCAGCACGGACGTCTGAAGACTTTTTGAGGTTCTGAACCCTTACTCAGAAGCAGGCCTTGGTCCCCTACACAAACGTAGGCCCCACCTATGACCCTTAAAAGTAGACAGTACATAGCATAGGTTGTAAAATAACCGTAAAAACAATTATTCAAAACAAATAAATGTGCATGACTTAGAATCGCATAAACCAGTTTGACAGACTGCCACCTTTTGACTAATGAGTAATGATGGAGTATGGTAGTAGGCCTGGACCTGTAAGTGAACATCGGTCTTTCACATGTAGTCAGTTGAAATACCGTCCGAAATTCTCAGTTTTGGGGAAATACCACTGGAAATAACATTTGACCGTTGAAATTATTCGAATTATGATCTTAAGGATAATTCGAGAATGAGACGAGGCCCCCATTGCTGGCGAGACCCTGGGCCCGGGTCCAGTTGGTCCATGCCTTATGACGCTCTTGGAGTTCAGTCCTTGTAAACTATTTGACATGAAAAATCCCTCCCCCCAATCATTTATGAGAGTTATATTAACGTCACACTATATAAAACAACACGTGGTATATTGGCAACGGTCCTCAAAGTTTTGAGCCTCAGTCAAATATTGCAGAATACATCTGAGTATTATAGACTACCACACGGTGCCAAACAGAGGACTTTGATTTCGACAGATATAACGTGCATCACCCTCCTCTACATGTTGGGTCTCTACAGGACTCGAACCAGAAACATGTTGTCCAAGAGTTTGTGACCATCACCCCACTAGGCTACAACGGCCACTTCCCACAAAATTGAAAGAATCCTGGTTGCAAGGATGATCCCTCTCTTTATAGTGATTGTACACTGCTGAAAATATTCTGTCAATATTTTTATCAGGTCAAGCAACATTTTCCATATGTCTAGAAACTAGTTGAGATTTCTCGTGTTTGTACGTACATTTGTGCACTCTGAAATTCGCTCAGAAGATGCACCTTTATACAATGATAATTTTAGTACCCTATAACTAGGACAAATAATTCTAAACAATGTTACTTATAATTTTACTCTCTTTTTTACACCAGTGATAAATTACCAAGAGATCTCTTGCATTGTATTCCAGTTGACCTCTGATACCATGCAAGCTAGTATAACATGACTTCTGCGCCTCAGTTTCTTTGGCGTTAATTTTAGATTTTTGAAAAAAAAATCTATGTTTCTCATAGAAGACATTAATTTCGTTGCGAAACTATTGAACAATTCAAACATTTTTTTTTGAACATTTCATTTTCTAATGGAACGTTCTATTATCTTACTACTTTTAGAATTTATTTAATAATTACACAAATTTTTTGTAACAAGATTGCAGATTTATTAGTTCTTCAATGTAAATATAAATATGTTTTAAGTTTTGAGAAAAATAGAATTATTACTTTAGTTTATGAACTAGAAGAGCAAAATAATTTTTGCCAACTTAGTAAGTGGCATCATGTATAATTTTATAAAACAAAAAAAAATGGTAGGTAAATGAAACCTTTTACGTTTAAATTAAATGCACTAACATAAAAATTTATTTATTTTGGTTAGTGTAAAAATAGCTAGTCCTTCTTGTACATTATTTATTATGATCTTATTACAGTTCTTGAAAATTCAGGGTTTTGTAGTCAATATGCTAAAAATAAGAATGAATTTGATATTTATGACTGTTGCAATGCAATCATAATCATCTGTTGACAAAATTTAACATTATTAAATCGAATTATCTATATATATAAAAATGAAAGTGTGTCTGTCTGTACTCGATAGATTCAAAAACCATATATCTAATCGTCATGAAAATTTTGGAAATTATTAGGTATATCCAGGAAGGTTTTTGAAATTTTTTTTAAATCAGAGCTGGGTTTCTAGGTGCTCCCGAACAAACATTCCAAATCTATATATAAAAAGGAGAAAAGCGACTCACTCACTGACTGACTGACTAATTACGATATCTCCAGAACTATTCAACCTACAGACTTGATGTTTGGTAGACATGTTCCTTTCAGGGAGTAGAGATCCACTAAGAACGGATTTTTTGCGAAATTCGAAATGCAAAGGTCGTTACGGGGGTCAAGAGGAGTTGTAGAAAAAAAATTCCTGCTTTTGAATTGTTAGACCCACAAACTCGAAACTTGTTAAGCATGTTTATTTTGTTGAATAGGGATCCACTTAGAATGTATTTTAAGGAAATCAACTACAGGAGCGTACTGACAAAAAAATTCCTTTTATCGAACTACAAGGACTATAATAATGAAATTTGATTTTTGTTTTTCTTTTGTTGAATTGAAATCCGCCAAGAACGGTTATTTTGGAAAACGACTCTCAACATGATTACGGTGGTATTGATAGTAAAAATTTCGTTTTTTTTCCTGTTAGATTTAGACTTGAAATTTGGCTTGCATGTTCATTTTACAGAGTAGAGGTTCACCGAAAATTGGTTTTGTGGGAATCCACTTGGTTATACGGTTACGAAATTGCAAACATCATTCTATACTTCAATTTTAGAGATGTTTAGAAAATACAAATTAGATTAGTTCTGCCCTTTTTTTTATTAAGAGGCGACAGTTACAGTTCTAAGTATATTTTTCTATACAATCTAAATCTTAATGCTAGGACTTAGATATTAATAACTTATATCTATATACTGTTTATATATATACATAAACTGTATATATTTATAAAATATTATGAAATACCCAGGTCAGCGGGTTGGTAGCGGCTAGTGTCTGATAAAATTAAAATTCATGTTGAAAAAGACTACGAATGATATCCAACCAAATAAACTGTCAATGTTAATAATATATGACGCGGTTCGTTTGAAAACTCTATGCTGCTAATTTTATGATAATTTACTAGATAACTGAAAATAAGCTCAAAATTTAAGATATATAATGTTTTTGTTAAGAACATTAAACAAAGAAAGAATATTAAGAAAAAATTCGAATTTAAGTACCTAAAAGTAATTCTCTAAGTACTTTCGAGTAACTGATGGAGTCAGGAGTCAGTTAACAGTGGACAGAGTTGCTTCATTTGATGGAATTCTACAGAACTTTTTTTAAATTACAGTAAGAGGTTTTCAAAATTTTTACTTCACAGGGTACAGAAGTTGCAAGTCCATATCACCAGTTTCGATTTCATTTTTGTAAGTTGACGGTAAGACTAAAGATTATGTATGGTAGATAGTTGTTCATATTGTATCTATGATACATAAAACTAAACTCAGTGGCGCAACAACCCATGAGGGACAAGGCTTACTGTGACCATCTCAGTATACGTGACCATTGTGCCCTGATGTACATGAGTAGATCTCCCGATCAGGTTGTCAGTCTGAAGCGAAACCCCAAGTGTTTAGTCCCCAAGCAAGCTTGGTACTCTTTCATCGATCCATTGAAGGGATGAAAGAATGAATCAACCTTACCCAGCCCGATGATAGAACCACAGACCTGTGGTGTGAAAGCGCGATACGCCATCACTCGGCTACTCTAACTCATATATGACTCATCCTTCTCGCAAATAGGTGGATCTTCTACAGCAGCCTCGAGCACAGGAGGATCGACTCCAGCATCAAGTACCGGGGGCTCAACTACAGCAGCTTCTAGTACAGGAGGATCTTCTACAGTAGCCCCCAGCACAGGTGGATCAACCACAGCAGCCTCCAGCACAGGAGGATCTTCCACAGCAGCTTCTAGCACAGGAGGATCATCTACTGCAGCTTCTAGCACAGGAGGATCATCCACTGCAGCTTCTAGCACCGGAGGCTCAACAACAGCAGCTTCTAGCACCGGAGGCTCAACAACAGCAGCTTCTAGCACCGGGGCTCAACAACAGCGGCTTCTAGCACCGGAGGCTCAACAACACCAGCTTCTAGTACAGGAGGATCTTCTACAGCAGCCCCGAGCACAGGCGGATCTTCCTCAGCAGCTCCAAGCACAGGCGGATCTTCCACAGCAGCCTCGAGCACAGGAGGATCTTCCACAGCAGCCTCGAGCACAGGAGGATCTTCCACAGCAGCCTCGAGCACAGGAGGATCTTCCACAGCAGCCTCGAGCACAGATGGATCAACAACACCGGCGTCGAGCACAGGCGGATCCTCCACAGTAGCTTCGAGCGCAGGAGGCTCTTCAACGCCGACAAGTACAGGTAAAGTAACAGAAGTCTTTGGTATCCATTAAATTTAGGGTAAAGTATGACTTAATCGAGTTTTTTCCCAATTTTAACTTTATGTGATACTCAATGAACTAATTACCTACTTCGTAATTGAATTTGAAAAATATAGCTTTGGAACAAATAGAAATATGTAAATGGTGAAGATATCTAATTTTATTGAAGTGAATAAAATCACACCTATCATCTATACTGCTGGCCACACAAAATGGAACCCCAAGAATGACCAAATATATCAGAGCAAATTTATTTCGTAGATAACATGCTATACAGACGATTAAAGTTACACCCACTTGTGACGTGTGGATGATGACAAAATCAGTAGTTAGTGTAGCCGCCATTGTTGGCTATAACCTCTGCCACACGCCTTGCTATAGAATCAAAGAGGCTTTGGATGTATCTTTGAGATACAGCAGTTCATGAAGCTTCCACATATTGCCAAAGTTGATCTGGTGTAGCAGCAAGTGATGTATCCCGGGCCAATCGTTGTGTAAGCATGGACCACACATTTTTGATTGGTGTTAGATCGGGAGAAAAGCAATTCAATCTGATAGATAAAGAGGAACTCTTAAACACTGCATGTCACATGTGGTCGAGGATGTCAAGCGCTAAATGTATGGGAGGACCACGGGATCCAACACCTCAGATATGAAGTGCTGACTGTTCAGTGTATTGGCAATGCGTACTAGAAGGGTGCAGAAAAGAAATCCAATACCAACACCCCAAACCATGATGTCGGGTGCAAAAACAGTGTGTTGATGCATAAAGCCACAGTTCAGAAGCCTCTCACCAGGGTATCTCCAAACTCAAATCTGACCATTGTGATGTTACAGGTAGAAGCGGGATTCATCATTAAACACAATGTCGTTCCATTACGTTGTACATGTCTACCATTGATTGCAACAAAAGTGGCGTAAGCACTTGCGGTGTCGAGTCAAGGGTAAACAGAGCAATGGACGCGTTGTGGGCATTCCACTCTATTGCAAACAGCGTCGAATAGGGCGAGCGGACACCTAATGATGCGTAACAGACTTAATATGCTGTGCTATGGTTCGTGATGTGGCTGCGTGGCCCATTACTGTCTTTCGCACAATCCACCTGTCATCATGGGCAGTAGAGCAACTAAGAGGATGTTATCGGTCAAGTCAATCCGTCATTTCGTCCTGCAACCAGGGATGAATGATCCGCATCACAGTTGCTGCGTTTCGTCCAACACGTTGACAGAATTCTCTGAAGGATGACCCACAATTCTTATATGCTACTACTTTTCCTCGGTCGGTTATATTCTCCCCTTATATAGTACTTGTGGGTGTAACTACGATCGTCAATAATGTGCGCCTGCGCTATGATGCTAATGATTTGCATATTTCATCACCACCAATGTAAGATGTAAATATCACAATTTTTGATTGATTCTTTCAGGGTGTTGCATTTTGTGTGACCAACATTGTATAATGTTGTATGGAGTTTTTGATGAAAAATTAATTGTGAATAAAATGCAAGGCATCCCATTTTTATATATTTACTTGATACTGACTTTTAGGTTATTTAAAACTAATTTCGTTGAGTATCACAACATGGTTTTAATATAGTATGTAATATTATAAAACTAAAACATTTATATTATCTTTTTATTATAATTTTTCTTAAACATAATGTGTTATTTTCGCTGAAAAGATTATTCACAGTTGAGAACAGATATTGCTACATATTTTATGCCTTCCTCTAGTCCAATGATTCCCAAAATGGTCTATATGGACCCCCAGGGGTCTATGATGGCCTGCAAGGGGTCCACGGCAGTGAAAAAATAATTTGGGGGTCCATGAGGTGTAAGCTACGATAGCCTAAACCAGATTGTGACTTTAAATTTAATAGAAAATCTAATAAAGTGTAAACCATATTTACCTATTTAACAGCTTTATTTACTAAATTTACTGGGGTTAATTTGCAATTACAAAGTTACAGCATACATTTTATTAAAAAAGGTCCATCATATAAGTGTTTCTAGCCAGAATCAAGCTGAAGGAGTATAAAACTGGACGTCGTGAATTTTAACAGTTTCTCAATTTGTCACAATCTGCTAGAAAAATGACGTTTTAACCTATGTTCAACATTTAAATGCCTTGTACTCATATTGCTGCTTTCTTTTGTTCATCAGATTAGCTCTCTTAAAGTATTATCAGAGCCATTTAAGGTTTCTACGTAGTTGTATAGCATGCGGCTATTTTAATCATAACTTTTATTGCATCATTGGAATGCCTTTTTAATTATTATATTATAATATATATAAAAGCATTAAAGAAACGTTTATAGCCTATAATTTATTTTTTATAACATTTTAAAATTTTCTTCTGGAGGTGGCCACCATTATATAAAAAACAGCAAAACAAAAATAACGACTTCTTTTTTCTTCGGCTAAATTTTTTTCGAATTTTTTTGCATCGTAAAATCATACTTTAAAAAGAAATCTAAACTAATAAGTGCCAAAGACAATTTTTTTCAGTGAAAAAAACTGATTTTATATGTAGATGATACATAGTTGTATTCCTTTAAGTAATTTAAATATTACTTTCTACGCGCAATGAAAATTTTAATTACATTTTGCCGCTTACGAGTGGGCATTTAATTTTAATGTACTTTAAAAACAAAAGCTTTAATTCTGAAGTAAACCAGTTTTTATTTCAATGACAAATTTTATACAAATTTGAACAGGAGGCTCAACAACAGGTTCCACTGGAGGATCTACAGGAGGTTCGACAGGAGGATCGACAGGAGGATCAACAGGAGGATCGACAGGAGGTTCAACATCAGGTTCCACTGGAGGATCTACAACAGGTTCCACAGGAGGATCTACTGGAGGTTCAACAACAGGTTCCACTGGAGGATCTACTGATAGTTCTTCAACAGCATCAACTGGAGGATCATCAACATAAAATTTATTCTTTCAACCTCAAATTGAAATGAGCATAAAATATTAAGAACAAAGAATAAATTCAAAAGAAATTTTTATGATAAAAGGAAAGATGTAGAATATTGCATAATTTTATCGAATACAGTTTTGATATTTAATTTCAATAATGCATTTTGAAGCCGATGACGTTATTGTGTGAAATATAAAGTACAAATTTGAACAAAAAAGTCTTTTGTATTTCATTTATGTTTTTCACTTCAAATTTTGTATTATTTAGAATAAATTATTTTATTTATAAGCATGCGATTTTCTTACATACTTGTGATATTTAAATATTTTATTTGAAATACTTGACATAGAATTTTATCTATAAGAAGTAAAACTCCAATTTTATTTGGGTGTATACATGGATCACTTGGTCTTCTCGGGCCTTGATCTTTTGTCTAAGGGAAGATGAGATAACATAAAACAGATTAAATTTACCATAATAGAATTTAAAATATTAATAAGCGAAGTTACAAACAATTTGAAATGAACTAATATGTACATAAAGTACATAAAAATTTTAATTGATTGTGCTAAATTTATAAATAATCATTAAAATTGTATATTAAATATTTAAAAAATTTACTTAAGAATTGAGAAAATAAAAGTTAATGTTGAAAAACTTTTTTAAAAGCTATAAAATACAGCTTTTATTGGAGAGGAGTCAAATTTCTTGACTTACTCTCAACCAATGGGAACTCGAGAAGAGTTGGAATTTTGATTAATGGGGAAGCAGTTTATTGCGTCTGGAGTTCGACCAAAAAGTACGAATAAAAGACGCACTTCTACCACCTGGTGTGAGAGGGAGCGTTCTCATGGGTTGATGTGTTACGTGAAGTACAACTGCTCTAGACAGGGTATCGTAGCAGTGACGGAATGGCGGGCACTCTCCAGCCGTAGGACTAGAGGAGAGATCTGATTGGTTATTGGCTATTGGAGGACAAGCAGAGAACAATTTTGAGAAATGTATTTAGAAAAAGCTATTAAATGAATCTGAAAAGTTTAAATGAAGAAATATTTATTTAATAAAATGTTTCTAATTCTATGGGTGCCCGGAGTGAAAAAATTCCACTAAATTTTTTTAATTATTTCAGAGGGAGAAAGACAAGGATATACTAGAAATTTAATATCTACTATAAAAAATATGAATTTTCTCAAATCTTTCAAAGGTTTTAGATTGAAATAAGTACTCCATTTTATATTAGTATTATTTACGTGTTCGCAATAAGAATGATTAAGACTTTCAAAAGATGGCTAAATAACAATTACATTGAGCTTACACAGAATACAGAAAAATAGTGTAAAGAGCTCTAGTAAAATTTGTAATACAACTGTATTTACAGGTATTAGTAATTCGTTAAAACCCTTTTAAAATAAATTTTTCCAAAGTAAAAATAAATGAAAACTAAAGCTTATTTTAACATTTGATAAAATTAATTTGGTTTAAGTAAATGGTTGTTCCAGGGGAATAATCTTAAATAAATACTTTTTTTTTACATCTGCTTTAAATAAGAGGTATTTGAATACTATGAGTTTATGTTATAATTGTAAGCCGAATGAAAAAAAAAATGGTTCTATTGTCTAACCGACTCCTAAGAAACAGTTTTCACAGTTCAAAGATTCCTGGATTTCAACTACTGAACTAAATAAGTTAAAACTACTGTAGCCAATTAGATAAAGTTGCTGATAAAAATAGATTGAAGTTACTGATATTAATAATTCAGAGAAAATGAAACTATACCAAGTATGTCAAAATATATATTAATATTATAATTATTTAAAAATTGCATAAAGGCATGAAAAATTTCCTCTTTTCAGAAATAATATTCAATAAAAAATCAAAAAGACTAAAAAGCGGTTAACGACTAAGGTATATTAAAATTTCAGATTCACACATGCCAAATTCATTTCATTTTCTTTAATTTAAAATGTTTTTCTGTTTTTTTCAAACAGCCCTCTGGAACAGTTCATTATTGTTGGGTCTTCTCTATGTCCAATTACTTTCCGAAATTCCTTAAAATACCAATAATACCAATGCAATGTCATTTTAAAGCTACATATGCTCTGTTCCAATTTATTAAACAGTACAATTATTTTGATTTAAATTTAGAAAGTTTAATTTTCAAAAATACCACCAAATAATTGAAAATAACGTCAAACTCATGTATATATATTATATATATTCGCAGCTACAGCTTTTATTTTAGGCTGAATATAATTTTTGTACAACTCTTCGCCTATATCATTTGCTCTTTCATACGGTCCAAACGATTTATATGGTTGCTTCCAAGAAATATATAAACAACCTTTGAAAGTAGTAAACCCGCTCTCTTATTATTACTATTGACTAATGCATTTTCTTCAATGATAATTATTTAAGTAGTCCAAGTGTGCGGCAGTCCAAGGTATTCTCTTTTTAAATAAATTTTACATTTTTCCCTACGTGATTGGTCGTAATTTAAACCTTAGGCCGTTAAGAAATGCTCTAAGAGCATCCATCTTAATCTATCTCTCAGCGTTATGGACGCGCAACAAGCGTTCATTTGGATTTTGCATTGTTTCAAATATTACAAACGCGTATGTCGCGTACTAAAGTAGTTGGTTTTGTACTCAGGGCTTCGAACCATTTTTTTTTTGTTCTGGTTCAACTAATATATATATATATATATATATATATATATATATCGGTTTAGTTCCGGTTTTGGATCCCCAAAATAACGGTTTTCAGTTCCGAATGAATAATTTTATTTTATGTATATTCTTATTCGTATTAAAAATATGATTCTGTCATAAACAAAAAAATGTAATTCTTTTAAAGTTTAGAATATTACAAGTAGTTTCATGCGAAACTGAAACAGAAAAGTTCTAGTGAACATTAAAACAAAAAATCGAAATGCAATGTACATGTAATGATGATAATTATATGATTGATGTTAAATTAGAAAATATTGTTGATTATATATATATATATATATATATATACAGTAATAAAATGACTGAAGATATATCTAACCGAAATAAACCAAAACTTTTTCGGTTCTGATCCGGTTTCATTTTTACCAAATAATGGGTTTTCGGTTCAGTTCCGGTTCGAAGGCCATTTTTCAATAACAAATGTCAGCTTTAGAATGAGTGATGGAGATACAAGTACAATATTTGACTGGAATTAATATTTCATTTTAAGCTGTCAAACGGCGTCAGTTTCAGACTTTCAAAATTTAAAGATGAAGGAGAATGTCAATAACAACAGTTTGTATATAATATGTACATATATTTTCTTTCTTAATTTTTTTTTGCATTTTTAGTAATAATAATTTTTTAAACTAATTATTTATTATACATTATTATTTATTGCTTAGGATTTATTATTTTGGTTATTTAATTAGGATTTAAATAACAACAATTATACTAAACTCATGTTTTTTGGAAAAAATACCGCTTCCTCCAAAACGCGATTTTTAAAAAAAGCGTCCCTGGAGGAAACACACACACACAACGTGGTGGAAGATTCAAACGGTGAATAAGGCGTAAAAATTCCAAATTGACTTTTTTTATTGACGGGAAAACTCTGTAAAAATTTGTCAATTCTTTGGTCAAATTAGTTAATAAACTGTTGTTATTAATGATAGATTCACATTCACAAAGCTCGTTTCGTTTGTAAAGAAACTGTTTTTTATTTTGTAAACGAACCATTGTCAAATAATTCATCGCACAGTTTTTTTCTTTTCGCCTTTTAAACTAAACTTTTTATCTCAGAATTGTGAAAATGTCTTAGCTTTCCAGCAAATTCATGCAGTAGATGCATGCATATGCTCTACCAATCTCCCCTTTGTTTATGAATACTTCTTACTGCAGCGTTTCTCAAACTGTTCGGAGCGCCCCTCAAAGGGGGCATGATCACTCTACGAGAGGGGCACGAGCATATTGAAAATCAAAATCAAAATATTAATTAAAAAATTATTAATTTACTGATAGTAAACAAATGAAATACAACTCACATAATAAAAAGTAAAATACACATTTACTCTGATATAATACACTTATAAATGTATCACTGCATAATGTATTTTATAATTTATTTAAAAATTCTAAGTTAAGAAGTTTAATAAATACCTGTGACTCATGGGCTTGTCATATATAAAACTATACACAAAAATTAACACTTGTTTTGATAATTAAACCTTAACTGCTGATCAACAGTTACGCGATTCGCTCCCCAATGCCACCGTTTTCTACGTAGGCCCACGAGTGTGATGTATGGGGGGGGGGGGGAGAAAAGGAATTTATAGAGGTAAATCCTCTGAAATGAGTAAACCCTTCGCCAACATATGTTGTCAGGCTCCCTTCATTGCATTCCGAAGCCTTCGGAATAATATTATGGATAAGGTAACTAGTTATCAGTGACTCCATATAAGCTTGTTTTATATAAAACTATATATTCAAACTAACACTTATCTTGATCATTGGAACAGTTTATAATTGACCCCTTAACTGCCAATTAAAAGTTACGCTCCCCAATAACACCGTTTTTCACGTAGACGAGCGTATGTGATGTATGATGGGGAAAAAAAGGAATAAATCAGCAAATAATCTGAAATAAGTAAATCCTTCGCAAACACTTTCAATGCCCTTTTATTGCATTTCAAGGCATTCGGAATAACTTTACGGATAGCAATGCTTAAAAAAGGTTCTACTTCGGAAAGACGCATATATACGTCCGAGGAAACTAACGCTTTGGCTAAGCAAGACGTTTATATACGCCGTTGCACTTAAGAGGTTAAAGTCGCACAGTAGATTTAACGTCAAAGTATATTATTATTGAATACACTACATAGTTATTGTTTGGAGGGGGGGTGCGATGAAAGTTATGGTTGAATATTGGATCACAAACATTGAAAGTTTGAGACTGTCTTACTGTGTTCATCTTCATCAACTACTCCTGAGTTGAATCATCGAATTCCTTTATTATCTAAGTAGAATTGCAGATTCTTCAGTTATCATTTTTAGAGCTTATGCTTCATTAAAACAATCTTTTCGAATGTATTGATAAAGTATTTTCTCGACTCTGTGTCAAATTCTTTACAGCTGATCAAGAAATTTATGATTTTTCAAAAGCAACAAAATTAAAAAGGCCTTGTAGCTATACATACACAAACACACATACATAGTGAAAATCATTCAACATAAAACCGAGGGGGACTGAAATATTTGTTTGTGTTAAAAAAATTTGGTTTTGAAGGATTTGCAAAAAAACATGCATTCTCTACAAAATTAAGTTTATTAAAGAATGTTTAATTTACATAGATATGTATATATGCATATATTTCATAAAAATAAATTAAACATAAACATTTATAAGAACTGAATGACTTAGCACAAAAATTTCAAGTTTTTTCAAAGCTAAATATTGATTAAGTTTTTGTAAACTAATCTGATGTTTTATTTGCATTGTCTTTTTAGCATCACATTGTCAAAAAATTGTTCCATTTTCTTATCCATTTCAGTATTAGAGAGAATGTGTGTCTAAATAACTGCGCATACTTTTTCTGGAGTTCATCCTTTTGGATGACGTGGTAAAAGAGCTGCATTTGTCATTTTTATTTTTATCGTTGGAATCTGTATTTTTTAGCTTTGAACAAACTCAAAAATGTCTTTAACATAATTGGGGCAAATCAATAAAGTTGTTAATATAGTGAAAGTCTTATTCACAATTTATTTACTGTGCAAATTTTATATCTACGCATCTACGAAAGGAAGATCTTAAGATTTATTTTTGGAGGAATCCAGGAAAATAAACGTGGTGAAAAAGATCACATTTCGAGCTCTATGAATCATATAAAGAATCTGACATCGTTAACTTCATTAAAATACAGAGAATTCAATGGACAGGTCATGTTGTCAGAATGGACGAAGACCGCACCAGTGAAAAAGTCTTCAATACCGAACCGATTGGCACACGAAGAAAGGGAAGGCCTTATCTTAGATGGATCGATGGCCTAGAAAAGATCTAGTTTTGAGAACTAAGAATTGAATAACACTAGCAGGAAGAAGGCTAGCCTGGAAAAGGCTTCTTGAGAAGGCCAAGGCCCACCCTGTGCTGTTGAACTACTGAGGAAGGCGTTTTATATAATCTAAAGCAGGAAGCACGTTTAATTTTAAAATAAGTTTAATGAAACAAATGTATCCTTCACACTTTTCTAGATTTTTTTTTTTAAATTAGGAGTGAGATTACGCTTGTTGAAATTCTCATCACAGCCTGACAAGTTAATGGCAACCAATTTGTATTTATATTTACTCTTGTTGATCCTCATGGAAAAAACCTTTGCTCATAAATATATGTTGACTATATATAGGGAACACTTCCTGTCTATTTGATTTTCAGATTGTCTTGGTGAGACGCTTATGGCCCGCGGGGCACTGGTTACTCACCTCGCTCTGGAACTTTTCGTATTTAAAAAAATTAGTTTTGAAATGCATAGCCCAAAGTCAAGAAATTTAAGGAATCAATGTTTTATAACATGCTTTCTGTGTGCTATCAAGCAGTTACGTACATAGACTTCTCTTATGAGCGGGGAGATTATACATTTTATAAAACACGTAGATAAAAGCACTAAGGAGTAATCTCTACGGAAACAAATCTGGTTAAAAATACAATAAAATTAAAAACTACATATCAAAATTTTAAAAATTACAAATCAAAATTACGAAGTACAAAAAAAAGCTGGTAAACATTTCAAATCTATTGGTGTATGTAGGGTTGAACCCCCCAACCCGTCTCTTTTATGCACTGCTATCAAGATTTGCCTTGAAAACCCTCCGTTTAACTAGTTCTAGAATCTATCTGAAATGCCTAAATAAGAAAATTGTGAAACAAGTAATAACTTCTATGAGTTTAAAATTTGATTTTTGCCTTATTTTCAAAAAGAAAAAAAAACATACTCGATTGTTCTTTCAATAGTCGTCTTAAACCTTTTTGCTTTTACTTTTAACATTAAACTATATATATATGTAACAATTTGGAAGGAAAATTTTGTAAGGAATGAGATGTTCTCTCATTCCTTCCTAGAGATGTGTGAGGAAAGGAAGGAATCTAGCCATATCTAATTATCAATCTATTTATTGATCACACAATTCCAATCAATGTTCTCTATCTGAGCAATATGGGGATTAATAACGAGATGTGTGAATTATAAGAAGACTTTAAACATCGACCCTCTTATTTCAGGATCAAATTTACTATCCCAATTATATGGGCACTAATAAAACTTTAGTGATCAATTGTCACTTTAATTCTTTCCCATACCAAATATTTGAAATGCGCTATAAAATGGTATAATCTGATCAGTATCAATCTATCTATCCTATCTCCTCACTTTTTCTCCCCCTTCTAGTTTGAAAACCCAGACTATATATAACCGACCTAATTTGAATAATTAAGGTTTCTTCTTCAAAGAGTTGGTTGTGAATAAACTCGAATTGATAGACCAAAGATTTCCCAAGATGATTAAGGATAGGACGTAGATAAATCCGTCACAATTTTATATTAAAATATTATTGCTGGTTATTGTCGGGGCACAAATGAGGAAGAAACATCTTTGAAAATAAAAATCCACATTTAATGCCGATCACACCCATAAAATAAGCAGCTATACAAAAAGCATGGCAATAACAACCACGGATTACATGACGTTCACAATAAAGCAGGTTAATTTTGTCATACATTTCGTCTATTTGTACGACTGAAGAACAGGAAGTTAACATCATTCGGCTTCCGTTAAAGCAGCGTTTCTCAAACTGTGGAGTGCTCCCCTCTAGAGGAGCGTGATAACTCTACGAGGGGGTGCGAACTTATTAAAAAGATGGGGGGGGGGAGATTATTTAAAAATTATTAATTTACTGAAAGTAAACAAACAAAATATATTTTGCCATAACAAAAAATAAAATACGTATTTGCACTGATATAATACACTTATAAATGAATCAGTACTGCTCAATGTATTTTATAATTAATTTAGCACAATACTAAGGTAAGAGCAAGTTTAATAACTACCATTGACCCCATGGGATTGTCATATAAAATTAAACACAACACTTATCACTTATCTTAATAATTTTTATGGTTTATAATTAATCCTTTAACTGTTAAATAAAAGTTACACGATTCGCTCCCCAAAACCACCGTTTTCTACGTAGGCGCGCGTATGTGACCCATTGGGGGAGGGGGGTTGAAAAGGAATAAATAAGTAAAAGGTTCTCTGAAATAAGTAAATCCTTCGCAAACACTTTCAAGGTCTTTTTATTGTATTCCAAAGCCTTCTCAATAATTTTATGGATATCAGTGCACAGAGAAGATCGTACTTCAGAAAGTCTTTGTCTGAGCGAGACATTGCCATTAGCACTTAAAAGGTTAAATCCATATAGTAACTTTAGCGTCTAAGTATAGTATTACTGAATTCAATACATTATTATAGTATGGCATGGAGAAAATTTTGATTGAATATTGGGTCGCAAATGTTGAAAGTTTCAGAAGCACTGTGGTAAAGGCTTTCCTGATTGGTCCAGATAATCGGATGATGCTGGTAACAGAAGTCTTAATTTGAAATCACTGAGCTTTTAGTTTTGAAGAGATAAAGTTCGGGTTATATTTCGTTTGGTGGACAAACAAGAAAGGGATTATTAAGCGAAGTATAGAGGGCTGAGGACCATTATGGATTAAAAAGCTATCAAGAAAAAATTAATGTGAATTATTACATGTATATAATGAAAAATATCAATATTTCTAATTTATATTCTTTTTTAGTTCATTTTTCTCAATAAAGATTATTATTATTTTAAATAAAAAGAAACTTTTGTTGAAAATAATATGGAATCGGAAATGGACATTCCCTTCGCAGGTAAAAATTTTACAAGGTTCATTTAGTAATTTCTCTTAACCATTTCATTTGCATTAGTAGATAAAAAAAAACTTATTTTTAAAAATTTAGGAAAATTGTTTGAAAATATAGGTTCTTTCAAATGTAATAAAGTCATTCTAACTTTTTTTCAGACGAGAAGATATTAAATTTAAATTTTTGTTATATATTAACGTTTTTTTAATATTTTATCTAATCCGACGTAGATGCACTTCAGTTAAAGCAATTGATGTGGAAGAAACTGCAATCCTTAATATAACTGGTTGGAGTCGAAAATAGTTGATACTTTTTAGTTCAAATCTGTTTTATATGTATGAGTATGCTATCAATTAAATATAAATATTTTAAAGAAAGCTATTATCCTTTTTTTTATCTTTACGTAAAGCAAATATATGCACGAATGTACATATTTGTAACAGAAAACTTTGATTGCTTTTTAAACATAATTATCCATATTCTTCTGCACATGCTTTTTATCCCTGCATTTGTTTTAGATTATCAGATACAGTGGTATTTCGAAGAAATGTATCTAGTACATGCAGACTAACTGTGCAGATAAAATCAAAAAATAATTTGTTACGTAAATGAATTTACTATGTAAACTTAAAGGAATTGTTTCCCATATCTTTTATATGTCTGAATCAATTACAGTTGATTCTTAAAACACGAAATCTACGTTCGTATAAAAGGCTATAGGTTCGAAGACTGTTACCAGCTAAAGTAATAGAAATCCTATGGATTTTGATCGTGACTGTCAACCGCATAAATATTTTATAAAAGGCAGAAACTAAATGAAATTCTAGATTTTTCCATCGGCTACCAAAATGAAAAGAATGATGTTCTATGTTATTCTTCTGGGGATTTTCTGTTCTGCAGTTTCAGGTAAATAATCACAAATTTCAATTCAATTTTAAGTTTTCTTTTTTAAATTTACAGTGAGGAGGAATTCACATTAACATTTCTAGCTAGCTTTATGTGCCTTGTTTTATTTACCCCCAATGTTTAAATCTAAACAATCAATAAATATTAATTGTTGTACGAAAATCAATATGTTTAGTTAGATATATAAACTGCTCAACTTTGTTTTATATAAGGGGGTTCACCCCTGTAACAGCCTGTTTTTTTACCATTTTTAGAGAATTTTTTTTTTTGACATCTAGTAAATGAGAGATAGAACTTTATCATTTATTTATATGTATTTTAAGAGTATGTATATAAATGTTTAGCCAAAAATATCGAATAGAACGTAAGTTATAGCGCTGTGAATACACACCCCTCGAAAAAATGGACGCTCACTTCCTCCACGATTCCGGCTGATTGGCTTATCTGAAATAAAAAAATTAGCGGCGTTTTAATTTATAAGCTTAAATGCACAGAATGGACCATGCTCATTTGAAAATATCAAAAATTGGATTTTTTGTAGACCTTTGAAAAAAAGTTTCGAATTTCGGGGGGGGGGGGGATAGAAAAATAGAAATATTTTGAATTTTGAAATGATAGTAGTCCATTTGGTGTGTATATATGTGATACCCTATAAATTTGAAGTCCTTCGGTCAAACCGTTCTTGAGACGTGATGAAAGAAAGTTTGAAAAAACACAGTTTTGAGAAAAATGCGCTTAAAAAGTTTCAAGTGTGATTAAAACAATGAAAATCTTAACTTACCATCAATCGACGATGGCTGGTGGTGAAGACTAAAACATGTTCGACGAAATATTCAATAACTATAGATATTTCCTTTTAAACCTCTACAAACTTGTATGAACGTATATTTGCATAGAAGGGTCAATGGTATCAAGCCGACTCTACGAAATAGGCCCAGCTTTCGAGTGCTAACAGAGTCAAACAGCTGTTTTTCTAAAATTTGCTTCTTTATAACAATTTCGAATTTTAAGAAATCACTTTACCACCGTATTCTAGACGTGTTACAGAAGCAATTTATGAGGGGGTGGAGTTTGTTTTTTTTATTTAATTTTTGAACCCATCACATGGGTGAACCTTTTAAATTGTTTAATTTAAAAATAAAAAAACAGTTGTTATATCCTAAGTATACTACCGTATTTACTCGAATCTAAGCCGCCATCAATTCTAAGCCGTACCTCTAATTCTCTACACGTTTTTGAGAATAAATAAAAATTGTTCTTAAAAGGTTTATCAATATCCAATACTTCAGAAATTAAAAAACAAATTATGAGAAATAAAAAAAAAATAATTAATTTATTTTATCAGTATTAAAAAATCAAACACATGCATGCGCATACAATTACTTTTACCTTCAGTATCATGTTTCGAAAATCATTCGTCACTCCCATTGTCACAGCTGACTGTGGAATTGGTGCCGGCTTTCAAGCAAAAAATATGATTTTGGTTACGCCATCGATGTATATTTCTTTCATCCGTGTCAAATTTTCATTTGCCGCTGCTCAGTTTCTTTTTTTTCTTTTTTTCTGCATATAAAATGGCCTCCCTTTTCATACTTGTGTCATAGTGAACTCGTCTTGATGCTATTACCGATATCTTTGATGCTCAGGTTATTTAAAGAAAGAGCGTATACAAAATTTTCCTAAACACCAACAGACAACGGTGTTTAGGATAGACTGAACACTGTAATAGGATAAGTCGTTTATGCAAGTGACCAGAATGGACAGTTACATTTTTTGTTTTGTTAATTCAATTTCTCCCCCACATAACAAATGTTTTACTTGCGATTCTAAGCCGCACCCGATTTTCAGTAGCATTAGCACTGGAAAAAAGGTGCGGACTAAATTGGATTAAATACGGTAAATTTCCTTTTTTTAAAAAATTAAACTTTTCTCTACATACATATTCTTTTTAATTATTAAAAATTATTAGCTGATCATTTATAAATGTATTACTTATGTTATTTTGAAACATGTGTAGATTTTGTGTTCACAGATAAATAAATTTAATTTACTCCTTGTTCAATAAAAACCATGAACAAAATACTGCCTTGAGTTCATAAAATATGAAATTTTGTACTGTTACGTATATATTTACACCTTGTTAGCGCGTTTTTCACGTAGTGGAACAAAAGCGCTATTAGGACGCAAATTTCGTCTTCGTCCCATATTTTGTCGTACCTTTTTCTCAGCCAATAAGCAGCCAATTGACCTCCGGTTTTCGGCATTTGGTCGCATTTGTGCCCTAGATGAGCCGAATCATATTTAAATTTTCCCATAGTTTTCCCGAATTTTCCTACAAATTTTCCTATTTTTATGCCTAAACAAGGGGTTAAGTCACCTTGTCCGGGCTTTTGTAGCTTCTGTAAAAAAAAACTTTTTTTTTTTGGCTTTTTTATAGTGCTGGTATAGATTTGTGTCATTATTTCTTTTCAGCTCAATAGTAGTACATTTAGAGAAGTGGTACAGTACAGACTACTTTATGTTAGTAAAAAGTTCATTAGTTGCATTATTGTAAAATACAACATGTGAAAAACGCGCTAAAATAACTTGGCCATGCCAATGATTGATATCTTGTTTTTATTTGACTTGTTATCAGCTTATTTCAAAATAGTTAAGTGTTTTATTTAGACACCCTACATTAATTCATATCGTTTTTATTTTATTTGCATTTTGATAAATATAATATATATACATGGTGTCCAGCCTTAATGTGACCCAATAGCTAATTCCCGAACCGTTCGGTTTAAATATGCACTTCCAATTTAAAAAATGTTTTAAAAAAGGTAAGGAATGTTTTTACGTGCTTTTCGAACCAAAAGACCCGTTTACAAAAAAATAGCAAAAAATAAATTTTTATATGGTCCCTCGGTCCTATCACTTGTATTTAGGAAAAGATGCAGTACACAATAACAAAGTAAAAACAAAAAGTTTCATTTTATTACGATAAAAACTGACCGAGTTATGCCTACATAAATTTGAAGCATCGAAGTTGCTCAGAAAAGGGGGTTGTATATAAATTGAGTTTAGAGCACAGTAATTCACTATCTACAGAAAGAGCAACAAAAAAAAACATCGTAGAAAAATTAAAACTTTGTAGTAAACATCATAGACTCACAATTTCTATTGCTGTATGGTAAATAATAAAAATTAAATTTAAGAAATACAACTTGTACCGAAAAGATTAAAACACCATGTTTTAACAAATAGCAGCAAAATAATACAGGATTTGCCGTTCAAATTATAGCATAATGTGGAATGATGCGCCAATCATGAATCAGGGGTTTTATTATATCAGAATGACCAAATTAACTTAAATAACGGTGAAGGCACGAGACAGGGAATACGTCTATTGCAACTCCCAGTTTTATACAAGCGCTGAACAGCACGGGCAATTGTGCAATAAGATGGATGTCTTCGAGTAGGAAATTTAATGGAATAAAGTCTTGCCGCCTCTCTCTTATTTCGATTACATTGCACATACAACAGTACCATTTCGCAGTTTTTTCATTTGTATACATTTCGTTCTCCCCTTCTAGAATTCGTAATATTAGAATACGACTGTATGCAATTGCAAGCGACTACATAACAGATTTTTAACGTTCGTCATGATCAGCAAAAACGCAGCAAATCAGACTGAAGCCGTAGCATATAAGTCTATTTTTGGAACTCCTTTTAAAATGTTTTCTTCGTCCAATTTATTTTATTATTTCTTCGTTTTGCACATACACAGAATACATTTTATTTCTTAAGCACTCAATTATTGTATTATTAACGTATGCTTTTAAATTTAAAAACGATTTACTTAAGAGTGATGTGCAAGAGCGAAAGTTTCCTAGAAGAGTTCCAACTAATTTCACTTTGGAGACGGCCCCTTACTAGCTTCTTGAAAATAGTCCAGAAAATGCATATAAAGTACGATTTTCAAAGTTCCATAACTCGACCAGTTTTTATCGTAATAAAATGAAACTTTTTGTTTTTACTTTGTTTTTGTGTACTGCATCTTTTTTTAAATATAAGTGATAGGGCCTGGGGACCGTATAAAAAATTAATTTTTGTAATTTTTTTCTAAATGGGTTTTTTTGTTCGAAAAACACATAAAAACATCCCTTACCTGTTTTAAAACATTTTTCAACTTGGAAGTGCATATCTAAACCGAACGGTTCGGGAATTAGCTATTGGGTCACATTAAGGCTGGACACCCTGTATAGTATAATTTTTCACACAACAGTATTCATTTATAATAAGTAGTCCTCAAAACTCGTCATTTATGAAATACTGTTAATTAAACATAAAACTGTAACTTATTAAGCATTATAATTAGTAACCAACATTAATAAATAATAACGGGAAATATTAGTACTAATTAAAATGACTGGCTACTTTTAAAATCGTAATTTTGAAAAGAAAAGAACATAAGTGGATAATTCTTTTTGATATTTCCTATCAATTGACATGTAAAATTGTATTACAAATACTATTACAAGAAGAAAAAAAAATGGATTCTTTTGCGTTTCACCAGCGCATATCTCGCCAAGCAGGTTTTATTGGCGACAACACACAATGCACATGTAACAAATAGTTCTTATTGGTTCAGAGTTCTTATTGGTTTTTCATCTATTTTTGATGCATTATGAAAAGGGCGTTACTGATTAGCAAAGACTGCGACTTGTTTTGAATATGTAGTGGTATAAGTTTACTAGTGGTAATATTCCGTTTTGACCTCAGTTGTATCATTTTGGCAACTTTTTCGCTTCGGCCGGCGAAACGGAAATGTACCAAAAACTATTTAAATGCAATTTATTTGAAAATATGTCATTCTTTCTTTATTTTTTATT